>CM040817.1:49344284-49616784 GCA_022828995.1 Vimba vimba | reverse complement strand
TCTAACTAATCTATCTATCTTTCTAACCAACTTATCTTTCTTTTTTTTCTTTCTTTCTTTCTAACTAATCTATCTTTCTAACTTATCTATCTTTCTTTCTTTCTAACTAATCTATCTATCTTTCTAACTAATCTATCTATCTATCTAACTTATCTTTCTTTCTTTCTTACTAATCTATCTATCTTTCTAACTAACTTATCTATCTTTCTTTCTTTCTAACTAATCTATCTATCTTCCTAACTAACTTATCTTTCTTTCTGTCTTTCTTTCTTTCTTTCTTTCTTTCTTTCTTTCTTTCTTTCTTTCTTTCTTTCTTTCTTTCTTTCTTTCTTTCTTTTTAACTAATCTATCTTTCTAACTAACTTATCTATCTTTCTTTCTTTCTGACTAATCTATCTATCTTTCTAACTAACTTATCTATCTTTCTTTCTTTTTAACTAATCTATTTTTCTAACTAACTTATCTATCTTTCTTTCTTTCTTACTAATCTATCTTTCAAACTAACTTATCTATCTTTCTTTCTTACTAATCAATCTATCTATCTATCTATCTATCTATATATCTATCTATCTATCTATCTATCTATCTATCTATCTATCTATCTATCTATCTATCTATCTATCTATCTATCTATCTATCTATCTTTCAAACTAACTTATCTATCTTTCTTTCTTACTAATCTATCTATCTATCTTTCAAACTAAATTATCTATCTTTCTTTCTTACTAATCTATCTATCTTTCTAACTAACTTATCTATCTTTCTTTCTTTCTAACTAATCTATCTATCTTTCTAACTAACTTATCTTTCTTTCTTTTTAACTAATCTATCTATCTTTCTAACTAATTAACTTATCTATCTTCCTTTCTTTCTATCTTCCTTTCTTTCTTTTTAACTAATCTATCTATCTTTCTAACTAACTTATCCATCTTTCTTTCTTACTAATCTATCTATCTATCTTTCAAACTAACTTATCTATCTATCTTTCTTACTAATCTATCTATCTTTCTTTCTTACTAATCTATCTATCTATCTATCTATCTATCTATCTATCTATCTATCTATCTATCTATCTATCTATCTATCTATCTATCTATCTTTCTTTCTTACTAATCTATCTATCTATCTATCTATCTATCTATCTATCTATCTATCTATCTATCTATCTATCTATCTATCTATCTATCTGTCTGTCTGTCTGTCTGTCTGTCTGTCTATCACACTAACTTATCTATTTTCTTTCTTTTTAACTAATCTATCTTTCAAACTAACTTATCTATCTTTCTTTCTTACTAATCTATCAATCTATCTTTCTAACTAACTTATGTATCTTTCTTTCTTACTAATCTATCTATCTTTCTATCTAACTTATCTATATTTCTTTCTTTTTAACTAATCTATCTTTCTAACTAACTTATCTATATTTCTTTATTTCTTTATAACCAATCTATCTTTCTAACTAACTCATCTATCCTTCTTTCTTACTAATCTATCTATCTTTCAAACTAACTTATCTATCTTACTAATCTATCTATCTTTCTAACTAACTTATATATATTTCTTTCTTTTTAACTAATCTATCTTTCTTTCTTACTTATCTATCTATCTTTCTAACTAACTTATCTATCTTTCTTTCTTACTAATCTATCTATCTATCTTTCAAACTAACTTATCTCTTTCTTTCTTTTTAACTAATCTATCTTTCTAACCAACTTATCTATCTTTCTTTCTTTCTTACTAATCTATCTTTCTAACTAACTTATCTATCTATCTATCTCTCTTTCTTTCTTTCTTACTAATCTATCTATCTATCTTTCAAACTAACTTATCTATCTTTCTATCTTACTAATCTATCTATCTTTCTTTCTTTCTAATCTATCTATCTTTCTAACTAACTTATCTATCGTTCATTCTAACTAACTAATCTATCTTTCTTTATTTCAAATTAATCTATCTATCTTTCTTTTTAACTAATCTATCTATCTTTCTAACTAACTTATCTATCTTTCTTTCTTACTAATCTATCTATCTTTCTTTCTTTCTAATCTATCTATCTTTCTAACTAACTTATCTATATTTCATTCTAACTAACTAATCTATCTTTCTTTATTTCAAACTAATCTATCTATCTTTCTAACTAATCTATCTATCTTTCTAACTAATCTATCTCTTTCTTTCTAACTAATCAATCTTTTGTTCTCTCTCTCTCTCTCTCTTTCTCTTTCTTTCTTTCTTTCTAACTAATATTTCTAACTAATCTATCATTCTTTCTATCGAATCTTTCTAACTAATCCTTCTTTCTTTCTTTCTTTCTTTCTTTCTTTCTTTCTTTCTTTCTTTCTTTCTTTCTAACTAATCCTTTCTTTCTTTCTTTCTTTCTAACTAATCCTTCTTTCTTTCTCTTTCTTTCTTTCTTTCTTTCTTTCTTTCTTTCTTTCTTTCTTTCTTTCTGTCTTTCTAACTAATCAATCTTTCTCTTTCTTTCTTTCTTTCTTTCTTTCTTTCTTTCTTTCTTTCTTTCTTTCTTTCTTTCTTTCTAACTAATTTTTTTCAATTTTTTTATATCAAACTTTAACCTACTTTAAACATCAAACTACTTCTAACTTCTTCAAGCTCTCTGGTCCGGCTTTCTCAAGCCAACTTAAAGTTTGTCTCAACAAACTTTTTTTTCTAGTTATTATTATTATTCCGAGACTAAAATTTCTATATGAAACTCCTCCTAGAGCTTTAACTCTACATACTCCAAACTCGGCTCAGACACTCAAACTGATCTGACTCGCGTTGCTTTATCTTTTCAGACTGATCGGACTTACGGTTTTCCTAAAAATGACGATCAAAACTCGGAAAAACTCCCATTGACTTGCATTGGGGAGTTCTAAAAAATTCAAATCCAGATTCAAACTGACCAACCGACGAAAATTCAAATCAAAATACCTTGAAGACTAAAAAACAAACTGCCGTTCTATATACTATATGAGCCATTGAGACTCATTTAAACTAATGAACTCTAAACTCATACACTTATAAACTAATTAACTTATAAACTCATGAATTCATAGACTTATGAACTCTTAAACTCATAAATTAATAAACTTTGAACTCTTAAACTCATTTAAACTTATAAACTCTAAACTCATTTAAACTTATAAACTCTAAACTCAAAAACTCTTACACTTATAAACTCATCAATTTATACACTTATAAACTCTAAACTCATAAACTCTGAGTGTGTGTGTGTGTGTACTTTAAACTAATTTAAACTTTAAACTACTTTAAACTTTAAACTAAATTAAACTTCAAACTATTTTAAACTTTCAACTAATTTAAACTTTAAACTAAATTAAACTTTGAACTACTTTAATCTTCAAACTACTTTAAACTTCTTCAAACTTTCTGGTACAAACTTTCTCAAGCCAACTTAAAGTTTGTCTCGACGAACTTTCGCATCTAGTTAGTGGTGCTTTTTTGAAAGCATCACTATTGTTATTGCTCATACTTATTATTATTCTTATTATTCCACACAAAGTTTGGCGCGTAACTCGCCCCGAACCGTTTGTCACAGACCCCTGAGTGAGGCGTCAAATCGAGCGGCTCATTGAGGAGAGGTGTGCTATGACTTTTCTAAGCGATCGGGTGTACGATGTTCGCACAGCGGACAAAAAAGCGGCCAAAAAAGTCCCATTGACTTTACATTGGGAGTTCTAAAAATATTTGAATCCCAACCGACGTTTTCACACACACACCACTCCAAAGGGCCTGACACCCCTGCGTCTCTCCCTCTCTCTCTCCCTCAGAGGATTTATATTATCAAGCAGCCAATAAGTTATGGCCCAAAATCTTCATAGCCACACCCTAGCAACCAGTTTCAGCACCCTAACAACCACTAAGAGCTCCCTAGCAACCACCCTAAACCAAAAAAAAACATTTTTTTATTTTTTAAATATTTTTTAAAGCAATTTTACTCTCGTGGCCTTGCGATATTGCTCCATGCTTGTGCCTATTCGGCCATAGGCACGAGGCCGCAGGCCGAGTGCCGTACAGAAGGCACTCGTTATTAAAGATTTTAAGAACTCTATAAAAACTCCATAGTAACCATATTTGACAACTACCAACCACCTAGTAACACCATAGCAACTAACAAAAACACCTTAGCAACCACCCTGAACACCCTAGCAACGTCTAGAAATGCTCTAGTAACCACAAAAAACTCTAGCAAGCACCCAGAACACCCTAGCAACTGCCTAGCAACCACCTAGAACACCTAGCAACTGCCTAGCAACCACCCAGAACACCTAGCAACCAACCAGAACACCCTAGCAACTGCCTAGCAATGCCCTAGTATCCACCCAGAATACCATAGCAACTGCCTAGCAACACCATAGCAACCACCCAGAACACCCTAGCAACCACCAAGAATACCCTAGCAACTGCCTAGCAACCACCAAGAATACCCTAGCAACTGCCTAGCAACCACCCAGAACACCTTAGCAACTGCCTAGCAACACCATAGCAACCACCCAGAACACCCTAGCAACCACCTGGCAACAGCATCTTGCTAAAAACATGCTGGCAACATGCTAATCAAGCTAGCATCATGCTAGCAACATGCCAATCAAGCTAGCATCATGTTAGCAACATGCTAATCATGCTAGCATCATGTTAACAACATGCTAATCATGCTAGCATTATGCTACCAACATGCTAATAAAGCTAACATCATGCTAACAACATGCTAATCAAGCTAGCATCATGCTAGCAACATGCTAATCATGCTAGCATTATGCTAGCAACATGCTAATCAAGCTAGCATCATGCTAGCAACATGCTAATCATGCTAGCAACATGCTAATCAAGCTAGCATAATGCTAATCAAGTTAGCATCATGCTAGCAACATGCCAATCAAGCTAGCATCATGTTAGCAACATGCTAATCATGCTAGCATCATGCTAGCAACATGCTAATCATGTTAGCATTATGCTACCAACATGCTAATAAAGCTAACATCATGCTAACAACATGCTAATCAAGCTAGCATCATGCTAATCATGCTAGCATTATGCTAGCAACATGCTAATCAAGCTAGCATCATGCTAGCAACATGCTAATCATGCTAGCAACATGCTAATCAAGCTAGCATAATGCTAATCAAGCTAGCATAATGCTAGCAACATGCTAATCATGTTAGCAACATGCTAATCAAGCTAGCATAATGCTAATCATGCTAGCATTAGGCTACCAACATGCTAATAAAGCTAGCATCATGCTAACAACATGCTAATCAAGCTAGCATCATGCTAGCACCATGCTAATCATGCTAGCAAAATGCTAATCATGTTAGCATCTAGCTAAAAACATGCTAACAACATGCTAATAATGCTAGCATCATGCTAGCACCATGCTAATCATGCTAGCAAAATGCTAATCATGTTAGCATCTAGCTAAAAACATGCTAGCAACATGCTAATAATGCTAGCATCTTGTTAAAAGCATGCTAGCAACATGCTAATCATGCTAGCATCATCCAACCAACATGCTAATAATGCTAACAACATGCTAATCCTGCTAAAATCATTCTAACAACATGTTAATCATAGTAAATCATGCTGGAATATGTTAAATCGTAATAAATCATCTTAGAAACATGGTAAATCGTGGTAAATAATGCTAAAATGTGGTATATCATGGTATCACTACATGTCAATTGTGTTAGCATCTGCCCAGTGGCGAATTTTGCCACTGCAAGCACCACTTCACATTTTCTTCAGGAAATGTACATTCTAGTTAAGTTGGCTTGAGAGAGCCAACTTACTGAAATCCTATTTAAACTTATTATTATTATTATTATTATTATTATTCCGAGACTAAAATTTCTATATGAAACTCCTCCTAGAGCTTTAACTCTACATACTCCAAACTCGGCTCAGACACTCAAACTGATCTGACTCGCGTTGCTTTATCTTTTCAGACTGATCGGACTTACGGTTTTCCTAAAAATGACGATCAAAACTCGGAAAAACTCCCATTGACTTGCATTGGGGAGTTCTAAAAAATTCAAATCCAGATTCAAACTGACCAACCGACGAAAATTCAAATCAAAATACCTTGAAGACTAAAAACCAAACTGCCGTTCTATATACTATATGAGCCATTGAGACTCATTTAAACTAATGAACTCTAAACTCATACACTTATAAACTAATTAACTTATAAACTCATGAATTCATAGACTTATGAACTCTTAAACTCATAAATTAATAAACTCTGAACTCTTAAACTCATTTAAACTTATAAACTCTAAACTCATTAAAACTTATAAACTCTAAACTCAAAAACTCTTACACTTATAAACTCATCAATTTATACACTTATAAACTCTAAACTCATAAACTCTGAGTGTGTGTGTGTGTGTGTGTGTGTGTGTGTGTGTGTGTGTGTGTGTGTGTGTGTGTGTGTGTGTGTGTGTGTGAACACACACACACACACACACACACACACACACACACACACACACACACACACTAAACTCATTTAAACTTAAACTCTAAACTCATTTAAACTTGTAAACTCAAAACTCGTAAACTATAAACTTCAAACCACTTTAAACTTCTTAAGTTTAAAGCTTCCAGCTCCCAAGCAACTACATAGCAACCAAACTTGAGTACCCTAGCAACCGTTTTGCAAGACCTATATCTCTGTATCAGAACATCGTATAGAGATGAGGTTTGGCTCTTTTGACTCATGCTAGCAAACAGCACTTCCAACATGCTACACATGCTAGCAGTGAATAGCTACATGCTAATAGCGATTAGTTAAGTGCTATATCATGCCAAGGTCATGCTAAGAACTTTATAAAGACTCCATAGTAACCATCTGTGACAACTACCAACCACCTAGTAACACCATAGCAACCACCCAGAATACCTTAGCAACACCATAGCAACCACCCAGAACACCCTAGCAACCGCCTAGCAACCACCCAGAATACATTAGCAACTGCCTAGCAACACCATAGAAACTGCCCAGAACACCCTAGCAACCGCCTAACAACACCATAGCAACCACCCAGAACACCCTAGCAACCGCCTAGCAACCACCCAGAATACTCTAGCAACCACCTAGCAACACCATAGCAACCACCCAGAACACCCTAGCAACCGCCTAGCAACCACCCAAAACACCATAGCAACTGCCTAGCAACCACCCAGAAAACCATAGCAACCAACCAGAACACCCTAGCAACTGCCTAGCAACACCCTAGCAACCACCCAAAATACCTTAGCAACTGCCTAGCAACACCATAGCAACCACCCAGAACACCCTAGCAACCACCTAGCAACAGCATAGCAACCACCCAAAACACCATAGCAACTGCCTAGCAACCACCCAGAAAACCATAGCAACCAACCAGAACACCCTAGCAACTGCCTAGCAACACCCTAGCAACCACCCAAAATACCTTAGCAACTGCCTAGCAACACCATAGCAACCACCCAGAACACCCTAGCAACTGCCTAGCAACACCCTAGCAACCACCCAAAATACCCTAGCAACACCCTAGCAACCGCCCAAAATACCATAGCAACTGCCTAGCAACACCCTAGCAACCACCCAGAACACCCTAGCAACCACCTAGCAACAGCATAGCAACCACCCAGAACACCCTAGCAACCGCCTAGCAACCACCCAGAACACCATACCAGCCAACCAGAATACCCTAGCAACCACCCAGAACACCCTAGCAACTGCCTAGCAACACCCTAGCAACCACCCAAAATACCCTAGCAACTGCTTAGCAACACCCTAGCAACCACCCAGAACACCCTAGCAACCACCCAGAACACCCTAGCAACCGCCTAGCAACCACCCAAAACACCCTAGCAACCCACTAGAAAACCCCCAACAACTTTTTAACTGTAAACTACTTTAATCTTCAAACTGATTTAAACTTTAAACTAATTTAAATGTTAGACTAATTTAAACTTTAAACTAATTTAAACTTTAAAGTAATTTAAAATTTAAACTACTTTAAACTTTAAACTAATTTAAACTTTAGACTAATTTAAACTTTAAACTAATTTAAGCTTCAAACTAATTTAGACTTTACACTATTTTAAACTTCTAACTAATTTAAACTTTAAACTAATTTAAACTTCAAACTACTTTAAACTCCAAACTACTTTAAACTTCTTCAAACTTTCTGGTCCAGCTTTCTCAAGCCAACTTAAAGTTTGTCTCGACGAACTTTTTAATCTAGTTATTATTATTATTCAGAGACTAAAATTTCTATATGAAACTCCTCCTAGAGCTTTAACTCTACATACTCCAAACTCGGCTCAGACACTCAAACTGATCTGACTCGCGTTGCTTTATCTTTTCAGACTGATCGGACTTACGGTTTTCCTAAAAATGACGATCAAAACTCGGAAAAACTCCCATTGACTTGCATTGGGGAGTTCTAAAAAATTCAAATCCAGATTCAAACTGACCAACCGACGAAAATTCAAATCAAAATACCTTGAAGACTAAAAACCAAACTGCCGTTCTATATACTATATGAGCCATTGAGACTCATTTAAACTAATGAACTCTAAACTCATACACTTATAAACTAATTAACTTATAAACTCATGAATTCATAGACTTATGAACTCTTAAACTCATAAATGAATAAACTCTGAACTCTTAAACTCATTTAAACTTATAAACTCTAAACTCATTAAAACTTATAAACTCTAAACTCAAAAACTCTTACACTTATAAACTCATCAATTTATACACTTATAAACTCTAAACTCATAAACTCTGAGTGTGTGTGTGTGTGTGTGTGTGTGTGTTCACACACACACACACACACACACACACACACACACACACACACACACTAAACTCATTTAAACTTAAACTCTAAACTCATTTAAACTTGTAAACTCAAAACTCGTAAACTATAAACTTCAAACCACGTTAAACTTAAGTTTAAAGCGTCCAGCTCCCAAGCAACTCCATAGCAACCAAACTTGAGTACCCTAGCAACCGTTTTGCAAGACCTATATCTCTGTATCAGAACATCGTATAGAGATGAGGTTTGGCTCTTTTGACTCATGCTAGCAAACAGCACTTCCAACATGCTACACATGCTAGCAGTGAACAGCTACATGCTAATAGCGATTAGTTAAGTGCTATATCATGCCAAGGTCATGCTAAGAACTTTATAAAGACTCCATAGTAACCATCTGTGACAACTACCAACCACCTAGTAACACCATAGCAACCACCCAGAATACCTTAGCAACACCATAGCAACCACCCAGAACACCCTAGCAACCACCTAGCAACCACCCAGAATACATTAGCAACTGCCTAGCAACACCATAGAAACCGCCCAGAACACCCTAGCAACCGCCTAACAACACCATAGCAACCACCCAGAACACCCTAGCAACCGCCTAGCAACCACCCAAAACACCCTAGCAACCGCCTAGCAACCACCCAGAACACCCTAGCAACCACCCAGAATACCCTAACAACCACCCAGAATACCCTAACAACCACCCAGAACAACCTAGCAACCACCTAGCAACCACCCAAAATACCTTAGCAACCACCCAGAACACCCTAGCAACCACCTAGCAACACCCTAGCAACCACCCAGAATACCCTAGCAACACCATACCAACCACCAAAACACCCTAGCAACCACCTAGCAACATCATAGCAACCACCCAGAACACCCTAGCAACCGCCTAGCAACACCCTAGCAACCACCAAAACACCCTAGCAACCACCTAGAAACAGCATAGCAACCACCCAGAACACCCTAGCAACCGCCTAACAACACCATAGCAACCATCAAAACACCCTAGCAACCACCTAGCAACACCATAGCAACCACCCATAACACCCTAGCAACCGCCTAGCAACCACCCAGAATACCCTAGCAACCGCCTAGCAACACCATAGCAACCACCCAGAACACCCTAGCAACCGCCTAGCAACCACCCAGAATACCCTAGCAACCGCCTAGCAACACCATAACAACCACCCAAAACACCCTAGCAACCCACTAGAAAACCCCCAACAACTTTTTAACTGTAAACTACTTTAAACTTCAAACTAATTTAAACGTTAGACTAATTTAAACTTCAAACTAATTTAAACTTTAAAGTAATTTAAAATTTAAACTACTTTAAACTTGAAACTAATTTAAACTTTAAACTAATTTAAGCTTTAAACTAATTTAGACTTTAAACTATTTTAAACTTATAACTAATTTAAACTTTAAACTAATTTAAACTTCAAACTACTTTAAACTCCAAACTACTTTAAACTTCTTCAAACTTTATGGTCCAAACTTTCTCAAGCCAACTTAAAGTTTGTCTCGACGAACTTTTTAATCTAGTTATTAAGTTGGCTTGAGAGAGCCAACTTACTGATATTGTACTTAAACTTATTAGTGGTGCTTTTTTGAAAGCATCACTATTGTTATTGCTCATACTTATTATTATTCTTATTATTCCACACAAAGTTTGGCGCGTAACTCGCCCCGCACCGTTTGTCACAGACCCCTGAGTGAGGCGTCAAATCGAGCGGCTCATTGAGGAGAGGTGTGCTATGACTTTTCTAAGCGATCGGGTGTACGATGTTCGCACAGCGGACAAAAAAGCGGCCAAAAAAGTCCCATTGACTTTACATTGGGAGTTCTAAAAATATTTGAATCCCAACCGACGTTTTCACACACACACCACTCCAAAGGGCCTGACACCCCTGCGTCTCTCCCTCTCTCTCTCCCTCAGAGGATTTATATTATCAAGCAGCCAATAAGTTATGGCCCAAAATCTTCATAGCCACACCCTAGCAACCAGTTTCAGCACCCTAACAACCACTAAGAGCTCCCTAGCAACCACCCTAAACCAAAAAAAAACATTTTTTTATTTTTTAAATATTTTTTAAAGCAATTTTACTCTCGTGGCCTTGCGATATTGCTCCATGCTTGTGCCTATTCGGCCATAGGCACGAGGCCGCAGGCCGAGTGCCGTACAGAAGGCACTCGTTATTAAAGATTTTAAGAACTCTATAAAAACTCCATAGTAACCATATTTGACAACTACCAACCACCTAGTAACACCATAGCAACTAACAAAAACACCTTAGCAACCACCCTGAACACCCTAGCAACGTCTAGAAATGCTCTAGTAACCACAAAAAACTCTAGCAAGCACCCAGAACACCCTAGCAACTGCCTAGCAACCACCTAGAACACCTAGCAACTGCCTAGCAACCACCCAGAACACCTAGCAACCAACCAGAACACCCTAGCAACTGCCTAGCAATGCCCTAGTATCCACCCAGAATACCATAGCAACTGCCTAGCAACACCATAGCAACCACCCAGAACACCCTAGCAACCACCAAGAATACCCTAGCAACTGCCTAGCAACCACCAAGAATACCCTAGCAACTGCCTAGCAACCACCCAGAACACCTTAGCAACTGCCTAGCAACACCATAGCAACCACCCAGAACACCCTAGCAACCACCTGGCAACAGCATCTTGCTAAAAACATGCTGGCAACATGCTAATCAAGCTAGCATCATGCTAGCAACATGCCAATCAAGCTAGCATCATGTTAGCAACATGCTAATCAAGCTAGCATCATGCTAGCACCATGCTAATCATGCTAGCAAAATGCTAATGTTAGCATCTAGCTAAAAACATGCTAGCAACATGCTAATAATGCTAGCATCTTGTTAAAAGCATGCTAGCAACATGCTAATCATGCTAGCATCATCCAACCAACATGCTAATAATGCTAACAACATGCTAATCCTGCTAAAATCATTCTAACAACATGTTAATCATAGTAAATCATGCTGGAATATGTTAAATCGTAATAAATCATCTTAGAAACATGGTAAATCGTGGTAAATAATGCTAAAATGTGGTATATCATGGTATCACTACATGTCAATTGTGTTAGCATCTGCCCAGTGGCGAATTTTGCCACTGCAAGCACCACTTCACATTTTCTTCAGGAAATGTACATTCTAGTTATTATTATTATTCTTCTGTTAAAAACTGTTGACTCAAACTCGTCCTAGAGCTTTAACTCTACATACTCCAAACTCGGCTCAGACACTCAAACTGATCTGAAGTTAGTTGCTATATCTTTTCAGACTGATCGGACTTACGGTTTTCCTAAAAATGACGATCAAAACTCGGAAAAACTCCCATTGACTTACATTGGGGAGTTCTAAAAAATTCAAATCCAGATTCAAACTCACCAACCGACGAAAATTCAAATCAAAATACCTTGAAGACTAAACCAAACTGCCATTCTATATACTATATTAGCCAATGAGACTCATTTAAACTAATGAACTTTAAACTCATACACTTATAAACTAATTAACTTATAAACTCATGAATTCATAGACTTATGAACTCTTAAACTCATAAATTAATAAACTCTGAACTCTTAAACTCATTTAAACTTATAAACTCTAAACTCATTAAAACTTATAAACTCTAAACTCATTTAAAACTTATGAACTCTAAACTCAAAAACTCTAACACTTATAAACTCATCAATTTATACACGTATAAACTCTAAACTCATAAACTCTGAGTGTGTGTGTGTGTGTGTGTGTGTGTGAACACACACACACACACACACACACACACACACACACACACACACACACACACAAAACTCATTTAAACTTAAACTCTAAACTCATTTAAACTTGTAAACTCAAAACTCGTAAACTACTTTAAACTTCAAACCACTTTAAACTTATTAAGTTTAAAGCTTCCAGCTCCCAAGCAACTCCATAGCAACCAAACTTGAGTACCCTAGCAACCGTTTTGCAAGACCTATATCTCTGTATCAGAACATAGTATAGAGATGAGGTTTAGCTCTTTTGACTCATGCTAGCAAACAGCACTTCCAAAATGCTACACATGCTAGCAGTGAATAGCTACATGCTAATAGCAATTAGTTAAATGCTAAATCATGCCAAGATCATGCTAAGAACTATATAAAAACTCCATAGTAACCATCTGTAACAATTACCAAACACCTAGTAACACCATAGCAACCGCCCAGAATACCTTAGTAACCGCCTAGCAACACCATAACAACCCCAGAACACCATAGCAACCACCCAGAATACCCTAGCAACTGCCTAGCAACACCATAGCAACAACCCAGAACACCCTAGCAACCACCCA
This sequence comes from Vimba vimba, assembly GCA_022828995.1. Lineage (NCBI taxonomy): Eukaryota > Metazoa > Chordata > Actinopteri > Cypriniformes > Leuciscidae > Vimba > Vimba vimba. The sequence continues at coordinate 49,603,555 of CM040817.1, read as the reverse complement.
GAACACCCTAGCAACCGCTTAACAACACCATAGCAACCACCCAGAACACCCTAGCAACCGCCTAGCAACCACCAAGAACACCCTAGCAACCGCCTAGCAACCACCAAGAATACCCTAGCAACCGCCTAGCAACACCATAGCAACCACCCAGAACACCCTAGCAACCGCCTAACAACCACCTAGCAACCACCCAGAACACCCTAGGAACCAACCAGAATACCCTAGCAACCACCTAGCAACAGCATAGCAACCACCCAGAACACCCTAGCAACCGCCTAGCAACTACCCAAAATACCTTAGCAACCACCTAGCAACCACCCAGAACACCTTAGCAACCCACTAGAAAACCCCCAACAACTTTTTAACTTTAAACTACTTTAAAATTTAAACTAATTTAAACTTTAAACTAATTTAAGCTTCAAACTAATTTAAACTTTAAACTATTTTAAACTTCTAGCTAATTTAAACTTTAAACTAATTTAACCTTCAAACTAATTTAAACTTTAGACTAATTTAAACTTTAGACTAATTTAAACTTTAAACTAATTTAAGCTTCAAACTAATTTAAACTTTAAACTATTTTAAACTTCTAGCTAATTTAAACTTTAAACTAATTTAAACTTCAAACTACTTTAAACTCCAAACTACTTTAAACTTCTTCAAACTTTCTGGTCCAGCTTTCTCAAGCCAACTTAAAGTTTGTCTCAACGAACTTTTTAATCTAGTTATTATTATTCTTCTGTTAAAAACTGTTGACTCAAACTCGTCCTAGAGCTTTAACTCTACATACTCCAAACTCGGCTCACACACTCAAACTGATCTGAAGTTAGTTGCTTTATCTTTTCAGACTGATCGGACTTACGGTTTTCCTACAAATGACGATCAAAACTCGGAAAAACTCCCATTGACTTACAATGGGAGTTCTAAAAAATTCAAATTTAGATTCAAACTCACCAACCGACAAAAATTTAAATCTAAACACCTTGAAGACTAAACCAAACTGCCGTTCTATATACTATATGAGTCATTGAGGCTCATTTAAACTAATAAACTCTAAACTCATACACTTATAAACTAATTAACTTATAAACTCATGAATTCATAGACTTATGAACTCTTAAACTCATAAATTAATAAACTCTGAACTCTTAAACTCATTTAAACTTATAAACTCTAAACTCATTAAAACTTATACACTCTAAACTCATTTAAAACTTATAAACTCTAAACTCAAAAACTCTTACACTTATAAACTCATCAATTTATACACTTATAAACTCTAAACTCATAAACTCTGAGTGTGTGTGTGTGTGTGTGTGTGTGGACACACACACACACACACACACTCTAAACTCATTTAAACTTAAACTCTAAACTCGTTTAAACTTGTAAACTCAAAACTCGTAAACTACTTTAAACTTCAAACCACTTTAAACTTCTTAAGTTTAAAGCTTCCAGCTCCCAAGCAACTCCATAGCAACCAAACTTGAGTACCCTAGCAACCGTTTTGCAAGACCTATATCTCTGTATCAGAACATCGTATAGAGATGAGGTTTGGCTCTTTTGACTCATGCTAGCAAACAGCACTTCCAACATGCTACACATGCTAGCAGTGAATAGCTACATGCTAATAGCGATTAGTTAAGTGCTATATCATGCCAAGATCATGCTAAGAACTCTATAAAGACTCCATAGTAACCATCTGTGACAACTACCAACCACCTAGTAACACCATAGCAACCACCCAGAACACCCTAGCAACCACCTAGCAACCACCCGGAATACCCTAGCAACACCATAGCAACCACCAAAACACCCTAGCAACCACCTAGCAACATCATAGCAACCACCCAGAACACCCTAGCAACACCATAGCGACCACCAAAACACCCTAGCAACCGCCTAGCAACAGCATAGCAACCACCCAGAACAACCTAGTCACCGCCTAGCAACATCCTAGCAACCACCAAAACACCCTAGCAACATCCTAGCAACCACCCAGAATACCCTAGCAACCGCCTAGCAACCACCCAGCAACACCATAGCAACCACCCAGAACACCCTAGCAACCACCCAGCAACACCATAGCAACCACCCAGAACACCCTAGCAACCGCCTAGCAACCACCCAGAACACCCTAGCAACCACCCAGAATACCCTAGCAACCGCCTAGCAACAGCATAGCAACCACCCAGAACACCCTAGCAACACCCTAGCAACCACCCAGAATACCCTAGCAACCGCCTAGCAACCACAGAGAACACCCTAGCAACCAACCAGAATACCCTAGCAACCACCTAGCAACAGCATAGCAACCACCCAGAACACCCTAGCAACCACCTAGCAACACCCTAGCAACCACCCAGAATACCCTAGCAACCGCCTAGCAACACCCTAGCAACCACCCAGAAGACCCTAGCAACCACCCAGAATACCCTAGCAACCGCCTAGCAACACCATAGCAACCACCCAGAACACCCTAGCAACCCACTAGAAAACCCCCAACAACTTTTTAACTGTAAACTACTTTAAACTTTAAACTACTTTAAACTTCAAACTGATTTAAACTTTAGACTAAATTAAAATTTAAACTACTTTAAACTTCAAACTAATTTAAACTTTAAACTAATTTAAACTTTAAACTAATTTAAACTTTAAACTAATTTAAACTTCAAACTACTTTAAACTCCAAACTACTTTAAACTTCTTCAAACTTTCTGGTCCGGCTTTCTCAAGCCAACTTAAAGTTTGTCTCGACGAACTTTTTAATCTAGTTGAATATTACTTTAGGATTAATGTTTTAAATATAGCTTCAAATTTGAATACAGCAACATCTCCATCAGCGATAGGTAACGTTGTTTCTAGAGTGCCGCTGTCCTGCAGAGTTTAGCGTCAACTCCGATTAAAAACCTCACCTGTCTTAAATATCCTAAAGACGATGATTAGCTGGTTCAGGTGTGTTTGATTAGGGTTGGAGGAGCTAAACTCTGCACCCAGGACCGACATTACCCATCCTTGTTATTGATTAAATATTAAAGTAAAACGGCTGGTAGGTGGTGGTTACTGCTCGGAGAAGATCGACGCTCGAAGTGCAAGGTCCGGTGCATTAGAGGTGAATGATGGATCATCAGACAGGCATAACTGTAACAGGTCGTCGTTAGGATGACGAATTTAACGATACCATATTGCCAGGTATACGTATATACCGGCAACAGGTTGAGTTGCAGGCACACATGCAGTTTAAAGGTGTCCTGCCACAGAAAAATGTTTGCCAACTGAGTTGATGGTCGTCTTCTCCTGTATAACAAGTAAGCAAGCATCAGTAGCCACGAGTCGCATTGGTGTGACGTCAACTCCCCTCTTCGATTGATTGGCTAGAGGAGTAGCTGTCAATCTAGAACTAGTGGACCAATGGTGACGCTTAAGCCCGCCCTAATTTACATGAAACTCAAACTGCAACATTTGGGAAAGCAAGCGCAGAACATAGAAAGAAGAGCGAAGAGAAAAACAGCACAAGCGTACAAAAGAGTAAAATATGAGCAGAAAATGCAAGAAAGCACAAAGTACACAGTAATAAAACCAAGGAAAACATACTTTTTTAGAAAGCATGACCATAAGTTTAAGTTTTGTGCAAAATAACTTTTAATGTGTTTAAAGTTTTTATTCATGCTTGTTATTTCTTGATTCACGCTTATTATATTTTGATCCGTGACCACGTTGTTTGCTATTCTGATCATTTTGCATTTTTTTTTTTCAGTTTGTGCAATATATTTTTACATGTGTTTGTAAATTTTTGATTCACGCTTATTTTTTTATACGTGACCGCTATATATTTGGCGGGAATTTGAGCCCATAGATGGGATCTTATGCTTTCAAAGCTATACTTGCTATTGCTAGCTCTCTGAAAATTGCCTTCACTACCTTTAATTATTTTATGTGCATGGCAATTATTTTATATGGCATGCCATTATACAACTGACAGTATATTGTATTGATCATAAATTGTGTTTTCCACTGCAGTTTCTTTTGAAGTCTCTCTACATTTTGTTTTGTTTGTAATGTAAATGCATGCATTTTGTTGTTGTTGTTTTTTTGCAGCAGAAATTCAATACAACAAAATAAATGACCCTTCTTAGAGTAGCTTTATAGAATGTTTGGTTTATGAAAAAAAGAAGACAGAGACAGAATTGCTGCAGTAACGGCTTTATTTGCAACAGGACATTAATGCAAGATAACAAATATATATGCAATATAGCTGCCATTTACAGTATTACTGTATGTGAAAATACAAAATATAAAAACAGAAAAAGCCATCTTCTAATCTGCCCGGTCTTCTGCATTTGTCCACGTTCTCATCCACATCACACCTGATATCTTCCCTGGCAAGGCATCTTGGGAAGAATCTTTTGGCTTGCCTTATCCTGGCAGTGTTCAGCTGTGATGTCTTGGTATGCAGCATCTTTTGCATACATGAGGGACATTTGGTCCTGTGGACTATGGTCAAAAACCTTTCATCTCCAGGCTGAGAAAACTCCTCAATGGGGGTTGAGGAAAGGGAAGTAAGGGGCAAGGAAAACGGACATCATCCTCTGATGGGCGTCAAACCAGGCTGTGACTGCACGGGAATGGTGGAATGCCACATTGTCCCATATTTGCATAACTTCAATCAGCTGTTTCTCAGTAGCAATGGAATAAAATACAGGGGATATATTTGTGTTTCAATTCACAATATAAACAGCTGTTTACCTTGACTTTAGCCTGTAAGGTAAGGTTTAGAGCATGGTGTTATCTGTTCTGACATACAGTGTTTTAGTGGATACACTGTATCCATTGTGTTTAAACACAATGTTTAATGTTTATCCATTAACACAATGGATAAAGTTTAAACACTTTATCCATTGGTAAATTTGGCAGTAAAAATCCATTGTTTTGGTCTTGTTTGAACTTGTGTGTAAAAGAAGTTCAGGCATTTTAAATTTGTGTTAATTGTATGCATTTTGTGTTAAAGCAAAAAGAAATGTGTTAATACGGATGTAGTGCTAACTGTGTTAAGAGTTTTGGAAAATTGTTAAAAGTATTGAAAAATCTGTCATAGCAATCGTAAAAAACTGCAATGCTGTTGAACCTGTAAACCTTCTCCATGTCTGTGCCACCACCATGTTGCCCGACTGAAAGAAGCTGCCATTTCTGTTGCACATTAGAAACATCAATCAAATGAAATTAAAATAAAACGAAACTCGCTTGTTATAGTTACAAATGACTTGCTTCTAGCTTCTGACCTGGGGCCCGTTCTTCGTACGTCGCTAACTCAGTTAGCTGGATTTGATTGTTGGCGATTTGGCATGATCTTGGATTGTTTGGTTCTTCGACGCTCATCCTGGACTTGCTGTCATAGCAACAGGTGCGCAATCTTAAACCTGCTCGGGAGCAGGCTTATTTCATGTAAACAGGATTAGACTGCGGCTCATAAACGGAGATGATACGGGAAGTCCAGCGCAGTGCGATAGTGCACTTTCTGATATATATTTTTTTTCCTCGTGACTCATGAGATTGTCGTTTACATTATTAATTTGTTGGAAACGCACATTTATTTTCGACTTGTCGGAGTCGGGCTTTAACTACAGCACAAACTGTACCCTAAGATTAATTGCGAGTGGCTCTTTCCTTTACACTATTGGAGATGCGGAGAACTTGATGGAAAGTGCTGTTTGTCGTGTCATTCGGAGTTTACCTGGCGCTTTTAGGTTTAAAAAACAGTTTTAGTTTTTTTTTTTTTTTTTTTGTGGCATTTCCAAGCCACTGAAGACCCAATGTAAATCTTTTTTTTATTTTTTTTATTTATTAGACTATAGCCTACTATTTATTAGACTATTTAAATATTTTTTTATGAAGATCATGCGATCATGACCATGCTGATTACAGTATGTCACTCAGGCTTATAGGCTAGACTGCCATCAAGGCCTCAATGAAGGGGATTATGTGAACAGAAAGGCGGTTCACAATGTAAATGTGCAGCCCAGTTACTATTGTGATTCTTAATATTCCAGATTAATAATATTATATCAAATAAAAAAAAGGCAGTTGACAAATCTTCCATATCACAAATGTGAAAGCAAAATGGCCAGGATCTGTGTATGACTTAAGAATTTTCAGAGATTCACATTTATGCACATTATTTGAAAGTGGTAAGGAAAGTTCCACAATTAAATATCAAGCTCACTGTTTTACATACACTTATGCTGATCCTAACAGAACTGCATTTCTTCATAGGTGATTATGACATGTTCCTGCCTGCAGACAGGTGTTTTAAGACCCCATTCCAGTTACAATGCAGCTCCAGGACAAGGGCACACAATGAAATGAACTTTGGCTAACTAAAGGGAAGATTTCAGTGTCTGAAAAGTCTGAGGGTTGCACACCTGACAGGGCCTGTGACATTGTTGCATTTGCATGTGCCATATTACACAACACTGCCAAAAAAAAAAAAATACACTTTTCATTAAATGTTTAATAAAAGACAAATATGCTTAGTTCCTTGAGTTTTATTTCAGTTGTTCTTTGTAAAGAAAAGCCAGTGGTCAAGTGCCTGCAACAAGAGATATTAGACACATGCCTCATGCAACAAATAAAAGGAAAAGTTGGCTATCCACTGCCCACCTGTAGGCCTATGTCTCCTCTGTCTGTGCAGACTCTTCTGTAGGCCTTTCTGTAGATGTGGAATCCTGCAACTTATACCGCAGCCATAAAGCATACAAGTATAAATGAAGTAAAGTTCTTTATGCACTTGCAGGTAGGCTAGTTCCTCCATATGACAGTTCTCTGAGAGGGTTTATTCACTGTCCAGTGCAATGGAAACAAATGGACATTACAAAGTCTTATACTTTCTTTCCTTTGGAAAGTTAGAAAATGTCCACTTAAGTTAACAAGTGTTGGTGTATTATGTAAAAGTGCACAAAAGAGGAAAACACAATGTAATTACAATGAACTACACTTGGGAAAAATGTGATCAATAACTCTTTTTGAACTCTTCTTCAATACATATTTTTACATTAACATAAGTTTATCAGTTTTTACTTCCACAAGTCAAAGCAATTCATCATTACTCAAGATTTAACAGTTGAAATGACTATATGGCCTTAATTTAATGCAGCAAAAATACAGTGTAGGCTACTAAGATCTTTTTTTTTCTCAGCCTTTTTCTTGATTGTTTTATAAACAGACAACCATTTATTTAACAGTGCCTTTCATAAAAGAGACTATAATATAACTAAAAATTACCATTAGAATATTTACTTCACTTTTATTTGTTCCCATATTCTAGTGTGGTGACTGACATTACAATGAACAAAGTAATTATGCAATTATTAAAATACAAAAATATAGGCTAATAAGTGATAAAAACATTTAACATGGCCACTTCTAACGGATTTAAATTGTCTGCTACTTTTTGCCAGCCCTCTCTCCTGGCTTTTGCAGACTTTGAGGTGTTCCCTGGCGTTTTGATTAAAACATTAAAATTCCGAATAAACTTTGACTATTAGTTCTTGCTCTGCTGAGGAGAAAAAACATAGATATAATATGAGAAAAACTGTGCGCGCTCTTTGGCCACGCTGAGCAGCCAATGGCAGCGTTGCTGATCAATGTTTCCACTATCGATACATATCCCCTTTTAAGCCAGCGCGTGAACGCGCAGTTATCTCAGATAACTCAATCCAGCGATACTAATCCTATCCGGCAAGTGTGTTCGAAGAACTCAATTAGCCGGATTATGATTAGCACGATGAAATCATCTTGGATGTGTCATTTGATCTCGGATGTAATAAGCAACGTACGAAGAACGAGCCCCTGCTCCTCAATACTAGTTTGACTTGATGTTATTCATCAAGTAAACATTACTCTGTCATTCATGAGCTCGGGACTTGTAATTATTATATTTTCGAGTCCACTTGAAGGACACATACAGTAAACACAGCAGTAAAGTGTGTGTGTGAACGAGGAAGCTGCTTTACAGACACGCCTATTTTACACACGTCACTCAAACACAGAACCAGGAAACTATTTCAGCTCCTCAGTTCAGAGAAACCGAAACTGAAGTGTTGTTGAGCTGTTGTGTGTTTGTGTCTCTCTGTATTCATGCAGTAAAATGGCAGAAGCCAGAATTTCTCAGGATGAGTTCACGTGTCCAGTGTGTCTGGATCTCCTGAAGGACCCAGTGGCTATTCCCTGTGGACACAGTTACTGTAAGATCTGTATTACAGACTGCTGGGATCAGGAGGATGAGAAGAGTGTCTACAGCTGCCCTCAGTGCAGACAGACCTTCAGTCCAAGACCTGCTTTAGCTAAAAACACCATTCTGGCTGAACTGGTGGAGAAACTGAAGAAGACTAAACTTCCTGCTGACTGTTACGCTGGATCTGGAGACGTGGAGTGTGACGTCTGTACTGGAAGAAAATACAAAGCCGTCAAGTCCTGTCTGGTGTGTCAGGAATCTTACTGTCAAACTCATTTAGACCGTCATGAGGAATATCACTCTCGTAAACCACACAAAGTGATTGATGCCACTGGACGACTGCAGGACATGATCTGCCGTAAACATGATAAAGAGCTAGAAATGTTCTGTGTCACTGATCAAGAATGCATTTGTTTGCGGTGTAAAGAGTATGAACATAAAAACCACAAAACTGTATCAACTGCAGCACAGAGGACAGAGAAACAGGTATGAACTGAGAGGGATTGATCACGCAGAAATGAAAGTGTCTTCATTTACTCACTCATTTACTCATGTTGTTCCAAACCGGTTTGACTCACTTTCTTCTGTAGATTGTAAAGATGATATTTTGAAGAATATCTCGTCTATTTTACTCTATACACAGTAAAAACAGAAGTGTTAATTTAACTCCTAAAGAGTTGAATTTGACTCTGTTTCAGATAACATTTGGTCCCACTCGAAATCAGTGTAAAATTTACTCTTTGGTCAGTGTCAAGTTTTTAGAGTTAATTCTACTCAATATTGAGTAAAAAATAACAATGAATTGTGTAAAAGTATTTAACACTGTAGTTTAATCACACTGTTAAGAGTAATGATTACACAGTATAGAGTTAATTTATCTCCAATTGTACTTAAAAGTGACACTTTAAGTGTAATGTTTAATTTATTTATCTACAGTGTTTTAATATATATATATATATATATATATATATATATATATATATATAAAAATCATAAGATGCAGTGTTACTGAATTATATAGAACTATCAATACTATCCAAATAAAAACAAGCACAATAACACTAGATCACAGAACTCACAATTTATTGTGAAAAAGCATTAACATTGAATTGAACATTGAATTTACAATGCCTTGTATCTGACAGAAACATGTACAACAATGTTTTTTTTTACAAACATTTCTCTTACCAGAGAAAGCAATATGGCACGACAAGGAGAGTTGTGTCAGTCCCTCCATATGACATTTGTATGTCAAAAGGCCTAGGGTAATGCAGGTTGTCGACATGAAAAAAAAAAAACGAAATCCTGCTTTGATCTGATCACCTTAAAGTAAAATATACTCCACCCAATTTATGAATACCTCGCTTAGGACCCAGAGGGTTGGCGACCTCAAAGTCATCATAGAACATCTGGATCTGTATTGTCTGTTTCTCAGTTGAGAACAGGGGGTGAGTTTTTAAAAAACATCCATCACAAATATCTCTCGTGAGCATCCTTCTTTACCACACTTCAGAAAAAGAGTCTTGCCAGTACATAGCCCATGGATTACCTTAAAGTGCTTAACAAGGTTGTTTGGACTTCCATGGTCACTTTTGCAAAGAAAACACTTCATAGTCTCATCTCACCATTCTCGCCCGCAACTCTAGGAGTCTCCTTTGTTTCCCCCATGTCGATGTTATAGATGGTTGTTTGCACAAAAGTGAAAAAGCTGCTCAGGGCAGAACTGTATGACGTACCAAAGACGTAATGGGCTTTAAAGAGTTCGTCAAAAGCTCCAACTGAACCTGTTGCCTTGCATGGAAGTGCATGCTTGTCAACCACAATGAAGTAGGAGTGAATGGTGCTCTGTGTGGATCCCTGGGCGAGAAGGTAGGGCTGACTGCTTTGGGTGATGTTGTCTAGATGCTGCTGCACACTGGTTCCAACCTACAACAAAAACACATTCAACAGAATTGTTTTAGTGACTAACTTCTGACAATAGATCAGATCACCTCCAGCTGTGCTCAAGATTGAGGTGATGGAAGATATATTTTAAACAACTGTTAAAGGATTAGTTCACTTTGAAAAATGTTTTTGCTGATAATTTACTCACCCCCATGTCATCCAAGATGTTCATGTCTTTCTTTCTTCAGTCAAAAAGAAATAAAGGTTTTTGAAGAAAACATTCCATGATTTTTCTCAATATAATGGACTTCCATTGTGACCAACGGTTTGAGAGTTCAAAGTCTGTCTCAATGCAGCTTCCATTCCAATACCATGACAATGTTTTCCTCAAAAAATTCATTTATTTTCGACTGAAGACAGAAAGATATGGACCTCTTGGATGACATGGGGGTTAGTAAATAAGCAGCATTTTTTTTTTATATACAAGTGAACTAAGCCTTTAAGCATACCTTTTGAAATCTGATGAGCCGATCTACAGCTTGATACGCAGAAAGCTTTCCCGGCCTTTTTCTACCTTGTGAAGATGGTGGTAGCAAATGTAGCAGCAGCAAGATGGCAGACATGTCACTGTCCCAGCCTACATATAAGTAAATAAAAACCTGGTTAACATTATGCCATAGCATAGCATTCAAAATGACAACTTGCACCATTACCAAAATGTACACACCTATATAACCCACAATAAAAAGTAAAAGTTACATTCATACCATTCTCAACTTCAGCAGCTGACTCAGCATTGCGCATCAAATCCAAGAGTTCTGTAGTGGGTACAAGTCCATGGCTTTCCTTTATTACTTTTGCTTTAAAAGTGGTTGGCCACTTCTCCAAGAATTGGTTGGCTGTGGCCTCACCAAACAGAAATCTGAAATCTTGTTTTATCTGCAATGTAACACACATAGACAGAAGTGATGAGTGATACCTAATATGCGACATTGGATATTTTGGTGATGCAGTGAATTAAGATGTCATACCAGTCCTGGTGTGTCCAGAAATCGTGGAAAGACCAAGAAGACATCTGATGATTTGGCTTCATCGTTGACCATGGCTTGCCGATACATGAAGGTCACTTTCATCTTCTCACGGACAGTCTTTTCATCAGCAGAGTGTCTCAAAACAGCAATAGCTGCTTCCACATCCTCATCAGATGGCTCTTTGTCAAAGGTGAAGGGCTGACGACCACGACCTGGCCCACCAACTTAAGACAAAATACAATGTTAAAAACTCATTTCTGTACAATTCACAGGTCACCATTATAATCACGTCACTGATCAGTAAACATACCTTTAGGAGATTTGCTGACTGAGGCACCTCTTTCCTCTGCTGTTTTTCTTTGTATGGTCTTCAATCGCCATGCAAGGTATCCCGAACCACTCTCTGGATCGTAGTAATGTTCTTAAGTGATTATAAATAAATTATAAAGGAGTACTATTAACATTTCATAGAGTGAATATATGTGCATAATGTTGCAATAACCCATTTACTTACATATCCATGTTGTGAGTATGGGTCTTCTAGATAGGGAAACAAAGCTACTATCCCCTGTGCATACATCACTCTGACACTTTTGGGGGGAGATGTCCTAGCATATGAATTCAAAGTTAACAATCACACTCAATTGACATTGCACAACACAATTTACATAATATTTGTAAAGTAATAATGTTTCTTTACAGCCCATCTATATGCTTAAAGGAGAACTCCGGTCAATTTTAACATTGAGCTCATTTTTTTGTAAATTTGGAGTGCTGTCAATACAGAGAACAACGACAAAAATCGGTGTTGCCTACACCGTGTTATCCTCTTCTTAAAATTTGCACCCTGTTGACTTCAATGGGGCAAGTTTTAAACCTGCTTTTAGCCTCTTAACATCCTTGATGTGTCATTACAAGTGCCCAGCCATGTGAGTGATTCCTTCAGAGTGAACATGGTGAATCTGACTGCAGTAGATGTGAAAGATCTGAATAAAAGTGATGTTAATTCAGCCAGCGTACATGCCTGTATTTACATCCTGTTTTCAGTCGAAGTCCACAGTAGTCGATTGTCGAGTTTGTGCGCGGTGTCTGAGTCTCCACCGTAGCTTAGTCACGCTCAACAATCGACTACTGTGGACTTAGGAAATACAGGCATGTAAGCTGGCTGAATTAACATCACTTTTATTCAGATCTTTCACATCTACTGCAGTCAGATTCACCGTGTTCACTCTGAAGGAATCACTCACATGACCTGTGCACTTGTAATGACACATCAAGGATGTTAAGAGGCTAAAAGCAGGTTTAAAACTTGCCCCATTGAAGTCAACAGGGTGCAAATTTAAAAAATAGGATAACACGGTGTAGGCAACACCGATTTTTGTCGATGTTCTCTGTATTGACAGCACTCCAAATTTACAAAAAAAAAATTAGCTCAATGTTAAAATTGACCGGAGTTCTCCTTTAATACTTACCCATGCGTTTCTGTCATCTCAGCAGCAAGTATGTTAATCATCTGTCTTCTGGTGGCATCTGTCAGCGATTTGGTTTTTCCATACTCTTGCATAATGCGTTCACCACCAGGCTTGGAAGTTAGGATTTTCTCAATCAACTATAGGTGGAATAAAACGTGCTTTCCGTTATTGTAAAACCATACGTAATAATGATTTAAATACCTTTAAATCTAAAGAACACTTCTCATGGTGAAACAACATTCAGATTGGACTTAACAGCAATTTCCACCACTTACCACTTTTGCCTCATAATTTATGTGGCATGGCCTTTTAGGCTGGCTTCCTTCAGCAGCGGCTTCTTCTTCAACAGTGTCACACATCGTAAAATTCAGGATGATGGTGTCATCAGATGTACCCGAGCATGATGATGATGATGATTGAGAGACACCTGTTCATTATAAAATTAGAAACATATTACAAGGTTTTTTTTTTTAAGACAATAAATGTTCTCAGTCCAGTCTTTAAACTAAACAAACTAGTTTGTGAATTGTCTGAATGAATACCAAGTCCTCCATTGCCCAGCATGATTCTCAAAGTTCCAGGTGACTCCTTCACTATTTCTTCAAAAACCTCTGAGTCAACTTCCGTGTCTGACTGGTCATACACTTTAATGTCTGGCTGCCTGCTTTCTGGTATGTTGAATTTTAGACACGCTGTTTAGAAAAATAAAATAAAAAATGCATTCCCTTCTCACAAGAATCAAAGTTCATATTTTTATATCATGTTGTGCCCAACCCTGCTCCTGCCGATCGACTGTCCTGCACAGTTCATCTCGAACCCTAATTAAACACACCTGAAGCAAACAATTAAGGTCTTCAGCATCACTTGAAAATTAAAGGCAGCTGCGTTTGATTAGGGTTGGAGATGAACTGTGCAGGACAGTCGAAGAGTTGATCGGTAGGTGAAGGGTTGGGTTACTAAATGATAAAAGACAAGTATCTGCAGCCGATTTTATGTAGGCCTAACTGAAAATATAAAGCACAACAGAAATGATTATTGACCTAACTAGATATCATAACATAATAGGTTAAAGCTGTATTATTTTGTCATTGTGTGATGTATATTGTAGTTTAACCTAATGTACCCACCTTCTTTCAAGAAAGCATCGTATGTCAGTTCAGACAGCTTGACGTATTTCTGTTCTTCTCCAAATTGAACACGCAACAGCATTTTGTCTCTGTTAACAAAGAAAATATACATTAAAAATCATAATTTAGGGCTGGTTCAACTAAGAGTTAACTTTAACTTACCTATCTCAGTAGTGGCAATGCACTATGCTAATACTTAGATGTTACACTGGCGGCAGAAGAAAAAGTTGTGCTGTTTGAATATAACGTTAGGCTATTTTCTGCAGTAAATTAGGCTAACGTTAGTTAAAGTTAAGACGCACTGTCTCCCATTAGCTACCAAATAACTATGCCAAAGTTAGCTAGCTCATTACGTTAGCTATTCTAGTTCGAACAGTAACTTAACCCGTTAAAATTGTTAAGCTATGTTAAACAAACACGTCATCCAATCAGTGATCTAAGTAATCGTTTTATAAGACCAACATTAACTATCAGATGCAAGCTAACATTACCAGTGTGTGTGTGTATATATATATATATATAATATATATATATATATATATATATATATATATATTTTACGCATCTAGGCTACTTCGAACATTCGTGAAAATATTGCAACACAAAAGAAAAACGCAGTTACCGATACGGATTGCTATAACTTGTAATATGACCTCAACTAATATCAGCACACCTCTAAAATGATCTAAAGATAAAAAATAGCATTTTGGTGTTAACAACACAGGATGTTAACGTTACTTACCTAGTAATATCAGTGGCCTCCTGATTTTACTCCTTCGAAATCTTCCTCCAACGAAATGCGTGCCAAACGTTTGAAAAGCACAGCAGAATGGCGGGCATCTGATCATCACTGCTTTAGAGTTGAAATTGTCACTGCGTTTCTGCAGATTTTTACACTCACTTTTAACTCCACTAATAGAGCAACTTTACTCTCCAAAATGTTGAAAATACTCTATCTGGGTTAAAATAACTTTACTCTGAAATATTAACACCCCATTTTTTACTGTGTACATTGAAAGTCAATGAGGTACAAAAGTTTCAAGCTCCAAAAAGGAGAAAAAACATAGAAGTAATCTTAACCACTAGTGGTTTAAAAACGAAGTGTGATTAATTGTATTAACGTGCACTTGTAGTGTACTTCAAATTAAAAGTATATTTTAAAAGATAAAACTGTACTTGCAGATAGTATAATATTAATGAAATGAAAGGCCATTTAAGTGCACTTAAAGAGAGTAAATGTTCATGACGGTTTCACTTAATAAATACACTTTGTAATGTCAAATCAGTGGCGTAGCCACGAGGGGGCCTGGGTGGGCCTTGGCCCCCTCATTTACATGTCCGGCCCCCTCAGATTTCCGATTGCTTAAAATAAGAAAATGTTGATTTGTCAGTCTGATTGATAGATTGACCAATCAAAATGCTGCGCGGTAAAATGCGGCTGTTTTCAAACTTGATTTGATAGCCTATGTCACGTGTTGTGCGTAACTTACGCTGTCATCTTCGCTTGAGAGTTCATTAATATTCGGTGACAATGGCAGCTGCCGCGCAAAGTACAATATTAGCCTTTTTCAAAAAAGCACGGCGAGAAAAAGAAAATGTGTCATCTACATCACCTGAGTCTGCTTCTGCGACAGCGAGTGAAGTGGCACCTGAGGCTTCTCAGGACACAGAAACGCCTATTTCATCACAGGAGTGTAGCGGTGAGACTTCCACGACACAGATCGGCATAATGCCCAATGATTTGTCTGCAATTGATGAACCGCCTTCACAACCAGTGATGACCACATTTCCTTACACGGAGTTTGCCGGAAAGAATCGTTGCTTTTCCCCAAAATGGTACAATGAGTTCACATGGCTTGAATATAGTTCAACAAATAATGCTGTGTTTTGCAAAGCATGTCGGCATTTTCCCGATCCATGCGCAGAAAAAGCATTCATCTGCGATGGATTCACAGACTGGAAACACCTCCGCAGGTCATGCATCAGACACCAAGCCAGCAAATCTCATTCCCTTTCCATTTGTAAATATGAGTCATATAAAGCAACCCGTAAAACCCATGGTACTGTTTTAAACCAGCTCTTTCGGGATGACCGCACCTTTGTGGAGAAAAACCGCGAACACGTCAAAGTGGTCATTGACATTGTTATGTTCTGTGCAAAACAAGGCATTGCTTTACGTGGACACAGGGAAAATGAAGAGGCCTTAAATAAGGGCAATTTTTTGGAACTGTTTAGCTTAATTGCCAAGCATGACCCAAACGTGCAAAATCGTCTCCAGGAGATACCAAAAAACGCCAGACTAATGAGTGCAGAAATTCAGAACGAGTTACTTGAATGTGCAGCCTCGCTACTTCTACGAAAGATCAAGTCTGAGTTGCATGAGACACCATACACCTACTACGCAATTATGGCGGATGAATGCAAGGACATTTCAAAACGCGAGCTGGTGGCTGTGTGTGTAAGATACGTTCATGCAGGCAAAGTTAAAGAGAGAGCGGTTGGATTCGTTGAAACGGGAGATATGACTGCTAATGGGATTTCTGCTAAGATTTTGCAAGTCATTGAGCCATTACAGTTGGATCCATCTCTTTGCGTTGGCTTTGGCTTTGATGGGGCTTCTGTTATGTCAGGTAACAAGGGTGGGGTGCACTTGATTCTAAAGCGTACTTTTCCAAATGCCTTGTACGTGCATTGCAACTCGCACAGGCTGAATTTAGTTCTCTGCACCGCAACGAAGGTATCTGGCCATGTCAATACTTTTTTTGATACTGTGAACTCTTTGCACACTTTCATGACTGGTGCGCACAGGCATGCCCGTTTTTTAGAGATCCAGAAGGAGCTTTATCCTCACAGAAGGTGTCTTGAACTTGAACGATCTACAGATACAAGGTGGAGCTCAAAATCTGGCTCCATCGGCAAAGTACTGACGTTATTTGATGTAATTTTAGAAACGCTGGCGGAGTTCTCCGAAACAAGTGGCCAAACGAAACTAGAAGCTGATTCACTCATGCATCAAATTCAGACAAAAAAATTTGTATTTCTGTTGGTGACATTTGGGAAATTATTTGAGACCAGTGATGTTGCTACCAGGGGTTTACAGAGCAGCACAATATCAGTCACCGACTGCCTATCTCTGATAAAAAATCTAAGGGATATGTATGTACAGTTCCGAGAAAATGTGCAAAATGATTTCGACAAAGTTTTAAAGTTGACTGATGAACTGATGGAAAAGAATTCCATTTCCAACTGGGATGTCACCAGCACCAGAGTAAGAAAGCTACCGGCCCGACTGAAAGAGTCTCTGGTTTCATGTAGTTTGGGCAAATCCACAGCCATAAAGGACAATGCTGATCTCAACAAACTATGGATTGATATTTTAGACCGACAAATCACTGAACTGAACAGCCGCTTTCAAGAGGATCAATGCGGATTAATGCGTGCAGCTGCTGCGTGTTTGCCCGGCTCTGATTTTTTTTCAAAAGGCGAGCTACTGAGGATGCCCTGCGAACACTATGGCGTTTCATTTGAAGAAGCCGAACTAAGGATTTTCTTTCAACTTATGTGCAGGAAAATAGACGATGGCCACTCTTTCTCTTCCCTCATGGAGGTTTTGGACACCTGCCCCTCTGATGTCTTCCCAAACATAAATAGACTCGTGAAGATAATGATCACACTGCCAATGACTTCTTGTAGTGTCGAAAGACTTTTCTCAACAGTTGGAAGAGTCAAATCATCTTTGAGATCACACATGACAACTTCGCGTTTAAATAATCTTTCCCTGCTGTCTTTTGAACGGGAACTGGTGGATTCTTTGGACTATGATGACATCATTGACATTTTTAATAATCGCCCCCGTAGACTCCGCCTTGTCATGTAAAAGGTAATCCCCATGGTTTGAATTATAGCCGCTGAGCTATGTTGTATGCTGTTATGCTGCTGAAACAGTGAAGTAAAAATGCTGTGATTTTATGCTGTATATATTTGCTTTTAAATCTTTCCCTGCTGTTTTTCGAACGTAAATTGGTGGATTTTCTGGACTGAGTAATATTGACACTTTTAATAATCGCCCTCGTAGATTCATGTAAAAGGTAATAATCACCGAGCTATGTTGTGGGCTGTTATGTCTGTTCTGCTGAAACGGTGAAGTAAATATGCTGTTTTAAATGTGTACAGGTGTTAAGCTGTTTTATTTATAGGTGTTAAGCTATATATATATATATATATATATATATATATATATATATATATATATATATATATATATATATATAATATATATATAATGTTGCCCCCTCATTTTAAGATGGGACCCCCCAAAAATCTAATTCTGTCTACGCCCCTGTGTCAAATTAAAGCTTTTACTAGTTTAAAGTACCTTTTAATAATTTTTAATATTTCAATGTGACTCTTTTGCTCCGTGCTTTAAAGAAGTGCACTTATTTTGAAGTGTTGACATACTAAAGCACATGTAAAGTACTTGATTATAATTACAACTGTAGTGTGTTATTCAATATATTTAAAGTTAATGCATTTTGAATGTACAACATTATTACAGTATATTTTAGTTTATCATAAATGCTTGTCTGTACATATATGACAATACACTTTAACTATATTTTAAAAAGAATAGAAGTAATTATGAAATAACATTTGAAAAAGTACTTAAATCACTAATAAGTTCAGCTAATTGCTTTATAAGAATTTAAAGTATACATACATGCAGTATATTTACATGCACTTTTTTAAAGGAATGCTACTTTTAAAAGTATCAATTTAGGGTGAAGTATTCATATAAAACTAGGCACTGATGAAATACTGATGACATTTCAGTTTCATATTCATTCATAATCTCATTTCAGGAAAGTATGAATCAGTGGTTTGAACCTACAGTATAAACTTACAATGATCTTTAACCCTTATTGTGTGATAGTAGTTTTATGTGTCATTTGCTGTTGTTGGTTTGTCCTCCAGAAACAGCTGAAGGAGACGCAGATGAAGATCCGTCAGAGAATCCAGCAGAGACAGAAAGATCTTCATCAGCTGAGAGAGGCTGTGGAGTCTCATAAGGTGAGTCTGGAGAAGAAGAGATGTGTGAGACGTCTCAGTTTGGACTCACTGAACTCACTGTGTGATTGTGATGTGTGTGTAACAGCGCTCTGCACACACAGCAGTGGAGGACAGTGAGAAGATCTTCACTGAGATCATCCGCTCCATTGAGAGAAGCCGCTCTGAGGCGACACAGCGGATCAGAGATCAGGAAAAGACTGCAGTGAGTCGAGCTGAAGGACGACTGGAGCGACTGGAGCAGGAGATCAATGATCTGAGGAGGAGAGACGCTGAGCTGGAGCAGCTTTCACACACACACCATCACATCCAGTTCCTGCAGGTAACAGAGATCTAGAAGAACTGGATCATAGTGGACTTGAGCAAGAGACTCACAGAGAAACAGTTCATGAGAGCAGAATGAGACTAACTTAAGCAGGGCAAAAAAACACTCTAAAGCTCAGCTATTTGCATTTAATAAAAACATTAAACTATTCCACATTCATTTAACTGCAAATAACATGCAATTAAGTTTCTGAAAACATTACAGCCAATCTGCACTTATATATTTTTAAAGTATATTATTTCTGTTACAAGTACTTTCTTTTTCACAAGGAGTGTAAGTGTGAAATACTAGAGTTTGTAGCATTAAATGATGAATATGAGAAGAATGTGCTGATTGTGTGAAAGTGCTGGATTGAAGCGAGTCACTGAAGAGAAGTGAAGTCAACAAGAGCCGCTCAGATCTGATATAGTGCAGGTTATTGGCTGAAGTGTGGAGATGATGAGTTTTGATTTCTGTTTTCTGTAGAGTTTCCAGTCTCTCTCAGCACCTCCTGAATCTACAGACGAACCCGACGTTTCCTTCAGTTCTCTCTCCTCTTTTGATGGCGTGAGAGAATCTGTCCGTCAGCTGAGAGACAAACTGGAGGATTTCTGCAAAGAGGAGCTCAAGAAGATCTCTGATAGAGGTAAAGTCCTGCGCCTCGTTTATACAGACGTGTGGAGAATGATCCGAAATGTGAACGTACAGTTTCTGAAATGTTCCTATGATTTATAAAACATGCGCACAAATAATTTTCCTAAACTCATCCCACTTTATAAATCACAGTTCATCTTTAATTCAAGTGCATCAACTCTACAGAACAGCCACAAACATCCCTTGATGGTTTAGAAGTAATAAATACTTATGTATATATTGAAATTGAAATCCATTGAAATTTAGGATGGAATCCGATACGTGTGTTTTATATATGAGGCATCTGGAGATTCTTCTGTTCTCAGAAATGAGTCCTGCATCATCTAATATCAGATTAGAAACGTCTTAGAAATGGATGTATTTTATCTTGTCATTTCTCTTCACACTGTTCATGTCTGTTTATTTCCACAGTCACATTCACCAACATGAATCCCAAGACCAGGAACGACTTCCTACAATGTGAGTCACTGAGAAACAAGCAGAAAAACTCACTGAATGTGTTCATGTTCTTCCTGTAGAAGGAGAAATAAACATGATAGAAGAGTTTTATAATTGATCATGTAAATGATGATTTGCACAGGATATCTGATCAGCTGCACTGAGACACTGATGATACATTGTTCAGATACATTAAAAGATCAGACAGATTCATAATTCCTGTTTCTGATGTGTTTTCTCTCCATCAGATTCCCATCAGCTGACTCTGGATCTGAACACAGTGAATAAACGCCTCAGTCTGTCTGAGAGGAACAGAGTGATTACTTACACTGACACACAACAGTCGTATCGTGATCATCCAGACAGATTTGATTGTTATTCTCAGGTGTTGTGTAGAGAGAGTGTGTGTGGACGCTGTTACTGGGAGATTGAGTGCAGTGGTGAATATGTGTTTATATCAGTGTCATATAAGAGCATCAGCAGGAAGGGACGGGGTTATGAGTGTGTGTTTGGACGTAATGATCAGTCCTGGAGTTTGTTCTGCTCTTCCTCCAGTTACTCATTCTGGCACAATAACATAGAGACTGTTCTCCCTGTAAAGCCCATCAGCAGAAGAATAGGAGTGTATGTGGATCACAGTGCAGGAACTCTGTCCTTCTACAGCGTCTCTGACACAATGAGCCTCATCCACACAGTCCAGACCACATTCACTCAGACGCTCTATCCTGGGTTTAATGTTTGGTCTGGATCATCAGTGAAACTGTGTTGATGTTTCAGAATAGACTGTAGAGAGATTTTACCCATAATGCTTTGAGCTGATAAATCAGTAACAGTGAGATGTTTTAGAGACTCTTATTTAAATTTTCATTAATATAGCTGAACTTTAGTGTTTTAGAGTCTCTTACATTTTCACATGATTTTTGGAAACCTCAAAATGTGAGTAAACAAGATGCAACAATGTGAGGCTATTTCGTTCTGATGTTAACAAATTCACAAGATTTTGTTGCTCTTAAGATTTATATAATCCAAGTTGCCAGAATATAATACTACAAAACAACGTGTCTTTTCTATGAAGTAATGATACAAGCTCAGAGACATTTATAATCTTTTGATGTTTTTGATGTACAGTACACAGAGTGTCTTGACTTGGTGTTCTGGATACTGACATTTTGTTATATATATTTTTAAAGTCTCCCTGTGGTGAAAATCAGGCTTTTAATGTTGTTTATATGTCTATGTGGTGTTTTTAATGTGCTTTAAGACAAACCATGTGCAAATTCATAAGTCGACACCATTGCTGAGTATTTTCTCCTTAAAACTGCAGTGAACCAAAGACAGTCTCAAAAACACGGTTTGAAATCGCTGGTGTTTCTGACGTCACAAACTACCTTGTAACCAATCAGATCAACGTGTGATCGTCAACCAGTGGATCTCTGAGCTGGTGTGAGTGGAGGCGGGGCTCATTTACATATTCATAGAACTGCGTATACTAAATTAGGCAAAGATGTAGAGTTACATTCAAGCTGTTTTTAAGGCATGAGGACTTTTTTTTTCAAGGAAAAAGCGTTTAAATGTGTCAATTTGGTGATGAAATGTGAGTTTTAAGGGATAAAATGATTGACTACAGAGGGACTTTAACTCTTTTCAGACAGATTACTGTGTGATAATGCAGCTGTTTTATTCACATATTCATCAAATCAAGTCAAGTCACCTTTAATTATATAGTGCTTTTTACGATACAGATTGTTTCAAAGCATTAGTGATAAAATTATAAATATATAATATAATTATAACAAAATAATATAACAAAGTTTGTTTTGGCTGGACAGTACCCAATACACATTCATAAACATATGAATCCAACTTGGTTTTATGACCCTTAGCAATGTGAACAAGCCCACTGCTACAAAACAATATTAATAAAAAATGTTAAATAGCTGGGTTTCAGTCACGTGATTATTATGACGCGCGAAGGCGGGGCGATATCAGATGGAGGGCAGGAAGTAAACACGGAGAATACGTCTATGGAGGAAACCGTTGCGGAGTGTCCGTATTGTACATTTATCCAATTTATTTGACCGTCTGTTTACACGTTCTTTCAACTCTGACCCATATCCGATTCATGTGTTTACACTTGCCATACTATCTGAAACATTGCGCATGCTTAAAGGGTTAAATACTCTTGCACAGATGGACGAACGTTAATTATGCTTGATCCTAGCTCTGCGATATATGCGAAGTTCGCCAAACATCACCATGATTATGAGGCGAAGGAGGACGAAAAGTGCCATCATTGCACATATGCTTCAGTTATTGTGTGTGAGAGAGATCTCAGGACTGGTGGGAGCATATTGTGTTTAAATATTGCCTTTAACCGCGGAGACGTTGCCTAATGCCTCAGAAAATCCGATCTGCCTGTTTACATGACAGTCGCATTGGCACATATCCACATATTTATTTCCACATATGAATGAGGCCTGAAACCGATCTCAAAATATCCGAATGCATGCGTTTTTTTTCCTTTTTACAGTGTCATAGAACACATCGGACCTGTCACATGAGCAAAAAATCGGAATTGGGTGACATTTCACTGACAGTGTAAACGAGACCTAAATAAATGAGCATTTAACGACAACCTAATGCTATATAAACACAGACACAAAAACACGTTGGCTAGCTAACATACCTCGACGAAGTGGTCGCTGCAGACACGGGCATTAACAGACTCTGCTCCTCCCGACCGAAGACGTAACTTACGTTAAAAATCCACTTTTTACGGCGTTGTTCTGTGAGCTTTTTACATTTCTCACATGTATGAGTGACAATCTTCGGTACTCTATAAAAACCCTTTCCCTTTTCTCGATTAGAACGATTGGAGCAGCCGTAAACTACACAATACATTGGCATTTTTTCAGACGGCAGATCCTCAGCTATTTCACTTCCTGCCCTCCATCTGAATTTCGCGCTCTCGCGATGCAGCAGCGTGACGTCACGTGAAACCAACCTATTAAGTACACAAATACATTTGATCAAAATAAATAGCATTTGCACATTTAGTACATTTATATTTTTAATTTTCCACAGTATTAATTGGGTCTTTATTGAAAATATACTTGTATATTTTATACTGTGTGTGTGTGTGTGTGTGTGTGTGTAAATTTATACTGATGTAAATTTACACATGCATATTTATATATAATTATATGAACATAAAAAGAGAAAACTGCACAAAAATGTCAAGCGCATAAAAAGTAAAAAGCTCAATAAATATAAAAATTGCATTCACTTAAAAAAACTGAGTGCAAAAACTTAAAGTAAAGTAAAAGTAAACTTGCGAGTTTTTGCACTCAGCTTCTACGGTTTTTCAGTGCATTTTTGTGTTCTCGTTGTTTTTCTTGAAAGCAAGTCCAGACTCTGTGTGAATGTTCAGATGTCTGCAATAACGACAATAAGCAGCAGATGTCAGCATTTATCTTTTGTTTCTGTCCGAGTGCACCTGTCAGAGAGGACCGCGCGTGACGTCCCACACCTCACCTTATCCGTCCCGCCCCTGACGTCGCACACACACACACACACACACACACACACCTGTGGGCAAACTTACAGTCTCCACTTCACCTGTCCTGTATCTCTGGGTTGTGTGGGAATCCCAGAGGAAACTAACGTCATCATGGAGAGAGCACACAAACTCCACACAGAAAGGCCTCCGGACACAGCTGGACTCCAATACTGCACATACGGCATTACAGTGTGCTAGACATGCTTTTAGATTTTTTTGCTTCAGGATTTTGTTGTTGTTTCAACTTTTATTTTTTTGCATGTTAATGAATATATGTAAAGATATAGGGGGAAAAATACTGCTGCATTTCTCATTCATTCTTTATGCTGTAATACAGTCAATCAAATGAAAAGGTCATATAATGAATACAATACTGTATGTGGGGAAAAAAACATTCAAACGTTAAAAATAAAAGTACAACGTTTATGAAATGCTCCCTGTTGTTAGTGATTTTTTAGGTCAGTCTGTTATGAGTGAAATGTATGTTTTCTGAATGTGATTTGTTCAGTGTTATGCTGGAATGAGTTTATTTTGAGACGTATATGAAGCGTTTAGTTGTTCTGAGTGAGTTTTGGAGGTGAGATTCACTGTGTGAAGAGTTTTGAAAATGTGGCTTCAGTTTTGAACAATGCTTGTTAGCAATTGAAAAAAAAACTCTAAATCCTCATGTAGTCAGTAAGAACAGTGTGTGTGTGTGTGAGAGAGAGAGAGAGAGAGAGAGAGAGAGTGTGTGTGTGTGTGTGTGTGTGTGTGTGTTCGTTAAGTAACAATGTGTATCTGTTCTTTGTTTTGATGAAAATCACATTCATTTAGTTTTTATTGTAGTGAAACATAAATACATAAATTGTTTTTATGGTAACATTTTAGAATACTGTTCCTTCATTAATGAATAACTACACAGGAATAAATGAGTAATGCACTATTAACATTCTAGTAACTACTATTTACTAACAAGAAATTTGATTTTCATACCTCCCAGATAATATATACAGGTTCATAATTAACATGAATAATGCATAATTTATAATAAAATGTAACGGTAACCCACTAGTAATGACTTGTTAGTGTTACTACATCCTTCTAAATGAGTTACCAATTATTTGGATCAGTATTGTAAAGTGAAGATCATGGAAACACACTAGTAATGACTAAAGTGTTTCCAAATCCATCAGAAGGAATTACTATTAAATATCTTATGAAAATCTCAAAAGCTTACCATAACTTAAGTCAATATTAGGGAGTTATCAATCTTTTCACTTTAGAATACTGATCCAAATTATTAGTAGTTCCTTTAGAAGGATGTATTAACACTTGATTCATTACTAATGGGTTACCATTATATTGTGCATTATGCATTATTAATATTAATAATGAACCTGTATATAGTAGTTCTTAGTAGTCCTCAGTGAGGTATGAAAAATATTGATTAGCTAATAGTGAACTACCATATTAAACTGAGCGCTATTACTTCACTGATTCTTGAAATAAGGGAAATAATAATGTCCCCCATCAAAATGTTGCAATTTGCCTCAAAAAAATTATTTAATTTAAAAAGGCTTTAAAAGTTGGATGTGAAAGACTTGTGTATGTTTAGACCCCTAGTTTTGTATATATTTGTATTATTTCATAGTAATTTAATAAAACACCGGCACTGTACTTTGAAAGCCAATGCAAATGAACTCGTCCTCCGTAGAGGTCACAGTATCAAACTGCAAAAAAACAAAAACAAAATAAAAAACGCCCAGAATGCACAAATATGAATATGAGGTTAATTGGATGGCTTGATAAAATATCACAAAATACTTAGTGAACATTGCATTATTTGTGTCAAAATTTGTCATCAATTCACATCAATTCCGTCAGATATTTTTCAATTTCGAAATAAATCAGGCATATTTTGGTCAGCTTTAACCCTGAGGACCCCCTTTGACTTCTCTCTGTTGATGGATGCAGCAGTCCAACACATGGTCCCGTAAGTTTTACTTTTTTTTTTTTTTAAATATTCAGCTGTTGAAATCCCTGTGGTCACAGCTTTTATGTCAACACTGTCTTCAAAGTAGGGATGATTTAAATCAAGAATTTTGAAATAAAAGTTGGTATTTTGGTTTAGTGGCAGCTGGCAACTGAGGAAAATCCAACATGTTGTCAACTCTCTCAGATATTTTGTCTGACAGTGTTGACATGTAGGCTGACGGAGTGGAAGATGTTCTTTTTATACTTACGGAGACAGCTCTTCCCCTCCAAGCAAGCCGGCCCAGAGAGCTCTGTGCCATAGCCCCTGATGTTATGGACTTCATAGAGCTCAGGCATGTTCAACACCTCTTGTCCAATGCCAAAGTCCCGCAAGTTAAACAAACTATTCTAATGCTTGGCTCTACACTGAAGGCAGTAATGACAGATAAAACTCTCTCTCTATATTTACTTGCTTGTTGAGAGAAATTGAAGCAAATCATAGAAATGACCTGCCTGAGGCCCTGTAGAACAAAAGATGAATTACCTGTCTGAACCCCTGTGTTAAAGTAGAGCTGGAATTACAACAGACATTTCAGTCAGTTTAGATTTACAGAAACACTGACATTATGAGTCTGATTGTTCACTTTTAATTTTTTCAGTGAGCCTTTGGAAGAAGTCAGGAAATACATGGAGAGAATTCTGGATCCTGTTACACTTCAACATTTGTACACTATTAACACTATTACATAACTTTCTTAGTTAGTTCTCAGCCTGTTGTGTCCTCTTGCAAATCAGTTGTTAGATTTACAGTTTAGTTCAAATATAGATGACCAATAGAGGACCTCCACATACATTTGCTTTTTTTCTTTTGATACCAGGAACATTTTGACATTTTCATGTGTGCCTTAAAGATCCTGTCACCAGGGACTCTTTGTTTGAAGTTTGATACTCTCTCCCTTTGCCATGTCAAAACTTGGTAAATATCTTTAATCAGTTTGATTCTCGATTAGTTTGTCAATTGTGTGTCAACACCGTTAGTTGTGTGTCAACACCGTAAGATGGAGGTTTTTCATTTTTTTCATTTTTCATTTCTTTTGTTCAATTGAGTTCATACATTAAAGCACCAACTTATTTACATGCATCAGTGTCTTGTGTGCACAAAACCACTGATTGTATATATTTGCACACTTGAATTATGAGACCGTAGACAAACGTGATGAGATGATGTTTGAAACACAAACACGGCACATCTCTCACACACTTGCTGACTGACTATTGTTTAGGACACATTATAATTATACTATATCTGATTATCTGTAAGTGTGAACTTTTGAAATGTGATGGATGGATGGAAGGATGGATGATGGGAAATGTAAAATAGTTTGAAGTTAGTTCAGAATATGTTCTGGGTGTTTGCTAAAGTGTTGCAAGATGGTTGCTAGGATATGCTAGGTGGTTGCTAGGCTCTTGTTAAGCAGTTGCCGGGGTGTTGCTACAGTATATGGTTGCTAGGGTGTTCTGGCTGACCTACCATAACATTCATACAGGCATTTCCACTTCTGTTAATAAAAGAAACTCAAACATCATTTGCAAAACTGATCCAGTACTCAGTGCTTTGATATTTTGGTAGGCTATTTCTTTCTAATGTTAACAAATTCACAAGATTTTGTTGCTCTTCATACGATTGTACAATGTTCTACCTGTCTGTCAACATGTGTATTTTCATACCTCCGCGCACCTGCTCGCGCAAACATCAGCCACCTTTTACAGTTCCTCCTGAACCAAAACAGCGAGATTATTCTGCGTTCACGCCATAACTACTGTAATCTGGAAGAGATGGAAACCTGTGACGTTATACTCAGAGTGGTTCGTTTCAATGGCAAGACTATCAACGGTGAAATGAATCTGCAGCAGTCAAGTGGTACAGGTCAGAGCTCTTTAAGTTGTTTATGTTCATTATTAATGTGATGTTATGTGCTTTGAGACATCAGGTAGTTTAACACCGTCTCTCATCTCATGACGCTTTGCAGACTCTGCTGTGTGAGTTCGTGTGTTTTGAAGGAGACGTGGCTTTGGAGACGCTCTGAAGGGAGGGTGGGATCTTATGCTTTCAAAGCTATACTTGCTATTGCTAGCTCTCTGAAAATTGCCTTCACTACCTTTAATTATTTTATGTGTCAGGTATGCCATTATACAACTGACAGTATATTGTATTGATCATAAATTGTGTTTTGCACTGCAGTTTCTTTTGAAGTCTCTCTACATTTTTTGTTTTGTTTGTAATGTAAATGCATGCATTTTGTTGTTGTTGTTTTTTTGCAGCAGAAATTCAATACAACAAAATAAATGACCCTTCTTAGAGTAGCTTTATAGAATGTTTGGTTTATGAAAAAAAGAAGACAGAGACAGAATTGCTGCAGTAACGGCTTTATTTGCAACAGGACATTTCTGCAAGATAACAAATATGTGCAATATAGCTGCCATTTACAGTATTACTGTATGTGAAAATACAAAATATAAAAACAGAAAAAGCCATCTTCTAATCTGCCCGGTCTTCTGCATTTGTCCACGTTCTCATCCACATCACACCTGATATCTTCCCTGGCAAGGCATCTTGGGAAGAATCTTTTGGCTTGCCTTATCCTGGCAGTGTTCAGCTGTGATGTCTTGGTATGCAGCATCTTTTGCATACAGGAGGGACATTTGGTCCTGTGGACTATGGTCAAAAACCTTTCATCTCCAGGCTGAGAAAACTCCTCAGTGGGTTTGAGGAAAGGGAAGTAATGGGCAAGGAAAACGGACATCATCCTCTGATGGGCGTCAAACCAGGCTGTGACTGCACGGGAATGGTGGAATGCCACATTGTCCCATATTTGCATAACTTCAATCAGCTGTTTCTCAGTAGCAATGGAATAAAATACATATATATATTTGTGTTTCAATTCACAATATAAGCAGCTGTTTACCTTGACTTTACTGTAAGGTTAGGTTTAGAGCATGGTGTTATCTGTTCTGACATACAGTGTGAAAGCATTGGTAAATTTGGCAGTAAAAATCCATTGTTTTGGTCTTGTTTGAGCTTGTGTGTAAAAGAAGTTCAGGCATTTTAAATTTGTGTTAATTGTATGCATTTTGTGTTAAAGCAAAAAGAAATGTGTTAATACGGATGTAGTGCTAACTGTGTTAAGAGTTTTGGAAAATTGTTAAAAGTATTGAAAAATCTGTCATAGCAATCGTAAAAAACTGCAATGCTGTTGAACCTGTAAACCTTCTCCATGTCCGTGCCACCACCATGTTGCCCGACTGAAAGAAGCTGCCATTTCTGTTACACACTAGAAACATCAATCATCAAATGAAATTAAAATAAAACGAAACTCGCTTGTTATAGTTACTTACAAATGACTTGCTTCTAGCTTCTGACCTGCATCTCAATACTAGTTTGACTTGATGTTATTCATCAAGTAAACATTACTCTGTCATTCATGAGCTCAGAACTCGTAATTATTATATTTTCGACTCCACTTGAAGGACACATACAGTAAACACAGCAGTAGTGTGTGTGTGTGTGTGTGAACGAGGAAGCTGCTTCATAGACACGCCTATTTTACACACGTCACTCAAACACAGAACCAGGAAACTATTTCAACTCCTCAGTTCAGGGAAACCGAAACTGAAGTGTCGTTGAGCTGTTGTGTGTTTGTGTCTCTCTGTATTCATGCAGTAAAATGGCAGAAGCCAGAATTTCCCAGGATGAGTTCACGTGTCCAGTGTGTCTGGATCTCCTGAAGGAACCAGTGACTATCCTCTGTGGACACAGTTACTGTAAGATCTGTATTACAGGCTGCTGGGATCAGGAGGATGAGAAGAGAGTCTACAGCTGCCCTCAGTGCAGACAGACCTTCAGTCCAAGACCTGCTTTAGCTAAAAACACCATTCTGGCTGAACTGGTGGAGAAACTGAAGAAGACTAAACTTCCTGCTGACTGTTACGCTGGATCTGGAGACGTGGAGTGTGACGTCTGTACTGGAAGAAAATACAAAGCCGTCTATGGCGAGTGGATAATGCCACGGATAACTTACCGAAGTCGACAGTCGTGTACTTTTACGTGACCGAAGGGGTACGCCGCATCACAGACGCGTGACACCAACGTCGCACCACAGCACGTCTCATCACAGACGCGTGACACCAACGTGTGACTCCAACGTCGCACCAAAGCACGTCTCATCACAGACGCGTGACACCAACGTGTGACTCCAACGTCGTATCACAATAAATTAATATCTATTTTCCCCCTAGCTTTTCTTATCTTTCCTTTGTTATCTTCCTTATTCTTTTCTTGTGTTCTGATGACATTGAAAATATCTTTGATACAAATTTTGTATTGTATACAAAGTTGTGTATCTCATTAATGTCATCTCTGAATGGTTTACGGGCATAGTATTTTTTTTTTTTTTAATAATTCACTCACTTTCTACTGGATATGAGGACTATGCAAATTATACACCATCAAAGTCACAACTTTTTGCACAATTAGGCTATTAACAACAACTTTAAAGTTGAACAGATACATTCATTATCTATAAACATAATATTCTGGAATGTGTCATTCTGAGTTTTTACTTTTGAAGGTGGTAATAATTTTAATTAACACAGTTGACCATAATGGGCGAATACACAATATGAAACTATTCACGATATTGTTTACAGAAAAAGGTGACAAGAAAGTATTTTAATAGCCTATTATTTTCAAGAAATCAACAATGAAAAAATATAAGACAGGGAAATAGTCTTTTAGTCACAAAATGTAAAACAATGTAGGTTCATGTTCAAATGTTCAAAACTAGGGCTGTCTGTGTCGACTATTTTATTTATATATTTTTTGGTCAGAAAGATAGATCTGAAGTGAACAATAGCCTTTAGTATGACTTAAATACATTACAAATGAGGCGATATAATTTGTTCAAATAAAGTATTAAAAGTAATTAATTTTATTGTTTTATTTAACAACACTATTAAAATACACGAAGAAATATATAAACAATGAACTTATGTATATTACTATAACAAATGCCAACAGAGGGCGCAAGAAGCCTGACGATAATTGTTACACTTGACATCAAGAGCAAACCATTGTTTATCTAGTGTTTGATTGCACTTAATCTGTAATGTTTTGCTATAGCCAACAGTTTCATTTTGAAACCTCAAACATCTATTTGCATTCTTAGAAATATATTGGTTCATTTTTTTGGTGTTGTTAGCGTGTTTTTAAGTTGCTAAATAAGTTCAACAGCACAAGTTTCGTCCATATTCCGAAATGCACCGAAAAGTACCAAAACATAGAATAAAATAATACAAGGAATGTCCATTTTTGCCACAAAAACA
Organism: Vimba vimba; assembly: GCA_022828995.1. Classification (NCBI taxonomy): domain Eukaryota; kingdom Metazoa; phylum Chordata; class Actinopteri; order Cypriniformes; family Leuciscidae; genus Vimba; species Vimba vimba. The sequence continues at coordinate 49,572,457 of CM040817.1, read as the reverse complement.
ACTGTTGAACAGAATAGTACCAATGGGTTAAATGTATAAGGATCTATGTCAGGGCCGGCCCGAGGCATAAGCGAACTAAGCGGCTGCTTGGGGCCCCCTCGCCACCAGGGGGCCCCCAAGTGAGTTTTTTTTTTTTTTTTTTTTTACATATTAATTAAATTAAACAAGTGACATAAATGAATGAATGGATTAATAATTCAAGACAAGAAAATTCTGATTTCATGATCAATATACCTGCCTACAACTGCTGCTGTGTCTGCCAGTGTTTGAGTCATGCGCGATCGCGTGCATTGACAATTCGTGCGCAAAGTCACGGTAATGTTAAGCCATGTCACAAAAATTTGATTTGATCAATGATTTATCCTTTAAATTTAATGATATTCAGAACAGAACAAGAATAAAAAAAATAACTAAAAACAAGCCAAAACGAAATAATTTAAAGCGAAAGTGAAAGCGGCGTTAAGCTCACGTATCTCTCTCATTAGAATCAAAATGTTTTAACATTCGCGATGGATTTGGATGGTAAACTATTCTTTATTAAAGGCTTCTTTGTACTTCACCCACGTTCCAATATCGAGGGAAAAAAATCATTCTCTTCACATGCGCAAAAATGTGCTTGAAATCCAATATCGAGGGGAAAAAAATCACTCTCTTCACATGCGCAAAAATGTGCTTCTATGTTGTCCCACAACCAGGGCCGCGGGAAGTGGCAATTGTAAATGCAACGCATATGTTTGTTCATTAAAATGTATTAATTTTTAGCATTTAGTCATTTATTTGTAATAAACACTTTAAGTGGGCTATTTAAAAATGGTTATTTATATGTTAAATTATCTTTTTAAAACATTAGCGCAGAGTGTTATGTAATATTGTGTGTGTCGAAAAAATTTGTCCGCATGCTGCTAAAAAAAAAAAAAAAAAACCCAGTCAAAAACCCCACTGTCAGTGTTTTGTAAGGAACAGGCAAATATGTTAAATATATCAGGATACATTTTAATTGTTTACTAATAAAACAGTTCTTTTTTTTTATGTCAGTGTCGGCTAGACCAACCCAGTCTCTTCGCAGCGCCAGAGAGAAATGCACATTTCATACGAATTACATAAGCAGCGCCGTCTGTTTTCTCTAGACATTTCAAGCTATCTATATGTCTCAGGTCTGTGAGGCAATAGGCTACCTTATAGGCCTATGCTGAGTTTCGGTTCATTTATGAGACGAGCTCAGGTTCGCCAGCGCCTCCGTGTCCTGATTATCTATTTTCTAATAGCCTATATTTAGCTACTTCTTATTAAATCCAGAAAATTTGTTGATGAAACATTGATTAAAATTAAGATACAATTAATACAAAACGAAATTAAATTTAAAGACAGGCTTTGTGCTTTCAGTTTTAGGTCTCTGTGAAAGTTTTAAAACATTATTTTAGTGCCGCTTTAGAGCGCTCACGTCCGTAGCGGAGAACTGTCTGTAACTTTTTTTTTTTTTTTTTTGTGAAATAAATTTTTAAAAAAAATGCAACTTATTCCAGTGCGACTTAGGCTAAATATGTTTTTTTTCTTCTTCGTGGCGCATTTTTTGACTGATATGCGTCTCCGGAGCGACTTATAAAATAGGCTACGGTAAGTTATTTATTCTTTTTGTGCAAATGTCCCATAAAGTCCCATCCTTTAAGGATTAATTTATGTCCCGTTGACCGGTCCATTGCATTACGAATAAAAGCAGAATCAATAAAGTCAAAAATGTGATGTGCAGTCAGGTGGTTTGAGTGTGTGCGCGTTTTTTGACGAGTTTTATAGTCTTGATATTGTTTCTTATTCAAAAGTGGTGACCCCGAAAAAAAAAAAAAAAATCAGCACCCCCCAACCTAAAACCTCTTCCCGCTGCCCTGCCCACAACTGTATTTCTTTTTCGTTCTTCTTTGGAAAATAAAAAATACAAGACTTATGGAAGACTTTTACACGTCACTCAAAAATATGATTTTTGGGATTTCCTCAGATAAACACAATGGCTCATTTCAGAGAAATTTTACATAACAGCCTTCATATTTTCTAATGGTTTGAGCAGGGGTTATAATACCAAAAATTCAATTATAATAGATGTTTGAATTTCTAATGCTCAGGAGGAGAAAAGCAAATTCTAAACCAGGGGTTCTGAACTGATCAGGGTTGGAGCTAAACTCTGCAGGAAAGTGGACCTTGAGGACCAGAGATGACAACCCATCTTGAGCATCAGAAATTCACATCTATTATAATTGCCCTTCTTTTTGGTCATAAGTTACCATGTTTTTCCTTTTTTTGTAACAAAAAAAACCAACAACTATATTTTGACAATAAATTGATAAAACATAAGAAACTAAGCATATTTTTTCAGAATACCTTGTTCTCCACGTCATTAAATGCTGAAGAAAATGTTGAATGACTTAAAGAGAATAAAGGCGAGATCACTAGAAAACAAGGCAAAAAATGTGCATGGGCTCTAAGGGATAGTAAAAAAGAATGCCTTCGATGTTCAATATATGTAAAATTTTTTACACACTAATGTAACAGCCAATATATTTACACTACCGGTTTTTATAAGATTTTTAAATATTTTTAAAATAAGTCTCTTCTGCTCACCAAGGCTTCATTTATTTGATTCAAAATACAGAAAAACTGTTATATTGTGAAATATTTTTACAATTTAAACTGTTTCACAATTTATAATTAATACAATTTTATACAAACGCTGAGTTTTGGTTAAGTTATGAGATGCGCTCCAGTTCACGTGCAATGCAAGTGACCGCGCGGGCGCCTCCATGTCATGATTATATTGTCTGCTATTTGCTTCTTATTTAGCCTATTAAATCCAGGCAACTGGTTAATGAAAAATTGCTTAAAATTAAGGTGCAATTTATACAAAACGAAATTCACTTTAAAGAAAGGTTTCCTAAAAACAAAACTTATGAAGTGGTCAAAAGCATGTCTCCCGATATATTGCGCATCCAATCTTACTCATGCTGTTCACTTTTCATTATCAACATAGATTGGGGAAAAAATAACATTATAATATTGTAACAAATATGAAACCAAATGCGCTTATTTAATGGCTACAACATGTCTAAAGACTCTCTATTTGTACAAATTGCTGCATATTCAATTAATTCTGAATTTTGCACAGTTCAAACTAAGGCATTTATTTGCGCATAAAACATCTGCAACATTCATCAAGTTCACGGATAATTGTGCCTGCATTTATAAATCATTATGATATAAAATCATAATAAAGTAGGCTATACTATATGTTCAAAAAAGTAGATGTTTAATTACACGTTAAGAATTTTCCTCCCATAGAAAACCATTATAAGAATGCTTAATGTGGCTTAATGCAGATAGAATGTCCCATTATTATGTCTAAATAACAGATATTATATCGAAATAACAACGTATTATGTCGAAATAACGAGCTACTTATGTCGAAATGTTGAAATAAGGACTTAATGAAATTGAAACATGTTAAAAATCTTTTACACACTAACGTAACAGCTAATATAGTTAGGCTACATCGGTTTTTGAACGGTAAGATTTTTTTAAGTCTCTTCTGCTCTCCAAGCCAATGCTTCATTTATTTGATTCAAAATACAGCAAAAACAATAATATTGTGAAATATTTATTTAATTTAAACTGTTTCACATTTTAAAATTTATACAATTTAAACCTTTCTATTTTAATATATTTTAAAATGCAATTTATTTCTGTGCTGGCAAATTTCAGATAGTTGCTGTTGTTTTGAACTTTCTATTAATCAAATAATCGTAAAAACAAAATTGTACACAATTGTTTTTAACATTGATAATAATCATAAATGTTTCTTGAGCATAAAATCATCATATTACAATGATTCCTGAAGGATCATGTGACATTAAAGACTGGAGTAATGATGCTGAAAATTCAGCTTTGATTGCAGGAATAAATGACATTTTAAAATATATTCAAATAGATAACAGTTATTTTAAGTTGTATAAATAGCCTATTTCAATATTTAATATTACTGTCTAAAATATCTTACCGTTCATAAACTTTTGACTGTAGATAGCTTATCAAACATTGAATAGGCTAAACTTAGTTATTAAGCACCAGTGGCCCTTTTTGAGAAATAAGTTTACTGTAGGCTAAAAGCAATAGCCTATAACAAGTACATCTACTAAGGAAAACTCTGAAATGTTTAAAGGCGAAATACATTGGGGAAGCCGTGTTTATCATGCGTCTTATTAGGCGACATACAGAGGGACGACGTGTTTTTTTAGGCGTCTTATTAGGCGACGTACTGAGGGACGACGTGTGTTTCAGGCGTCTTATTAGGCGACGTACTGAGGGACGACGTGTGTTTCAGGCGTCTTATTAGGCGACGTACTGAGGGACGACGTGTGTTTCAGGCGTCTTATTAGGCGACGTACTGAGGGACGACGTGTGTATCAGGCGTCTTATTAGGCGACGTGCCTGGTTCAGACGTTATGATTTTTTATACATTTCTCACGTACGCCGTCGCCACGTCGCCGTAAGTATACGTTACTACTGTGACGTCGCCATGACGTCGTCGCCGGTCTGTCGTTTGACGTCTCTATCAATCCCATTCAAAAATAGACACGGACTGACGGCGACGGAAGGGTAGACTGCTCCTTCGCCTTCTTCAGGGTAGACTTAGAAAAGGCATTATCCACTCGTCATAGCCGTCAAGTCCTGTCTGGTGTGTCAGGAATCTTACTGTCAAACTCATCTTGACCGTCATGAGGAATATCACTCTCGTAAACCACACAAAGTGATTGATGCCACTGGACGACTGCAGGACATGATCTGCCGTAAACATGATAAAGAGCTAGAAATGTTCTGTGTCACTGATCAAGAATGCATTTGTTTGCGGTGTAAAGAGTATGAACATAAAAACCACAACACTGTATCAACTGCAGCACAGAGGACAGAGACACAGGTATGAACTGAGAGGGATTGATCACACAGAAATGAAAGTGTCTTCATTTACTCACTCATTTACTCATGTTGTTCCAAACCGGTTTGACTCACTTTCTTCTGTAGTTTGTAAAGATGATATTTTGAAGAATGTCTATTTTACTCTATACATTGAAAGTCAATGGGATACAAAAATTTCAAGCTCCAAAAAGGAGAAAAAACATAGAAGTAATCTTAACCACTAGTGGTTTAAAAACGAAGTGTGATTAATTGTATTAACGTGCACTTGTAGTGTACTTCAAATTAAAAGTATATTTTAAAAGATAAAACTGTACTTGCAGATAATATAATATTAATGAAATGAAAGGCCATTTAAGTGCACTTAAAGAGAGTAAATGTTCATGACGGTTTCACTTAATAAATACACTTTGTAATGTCAAATTAAAGCTTTTACTTTAAAGTACCTTTTAATAATTTTTAATATTTCAATGTGACTCTTTTGCTCCGTGCTTTAAAGAAGTGCACTTATTTTGATGTGTTGACATACTAAAGCACATGTAAAGTACTTGATTATAATTACAACTGTAGTGTGTTATTCAATATATTTAAAGTTAATGCATTTTGAATGTACAACTTCATTATTACAGTATATTTTAGTTTATCATAAATGCTTGTCTGTACATATATGACAATACACTTTAACTATATTTTAAAAAGAATAGAAGTAATTATGAAATAACATTTGAAAAAGTACTTAAATCAGTAATAAGTTCAGCTAATTGCTTTATAAGAATTTAAAGTATATTATTTACATGCACTTTTTTAAAGGAATGCTACTTTTAAAATTACTTTTTTTAAAGGACCAATTTAGGGTGAAGTATTCATATAAAACTAGGTACTGATGACATTTCAGTTTCATATTCATTCATAATCTCATTTCAGGAAAGTATGAATCAGTGGTTTGAACCTACAGTATAAACTTGCCATGCTAGATCTTTAACCCTTATTGTGTGACAGTAGTTTTATGTGTCATTCCCTGTTATTGGTTTGTCCTCCAGAAACAGCTGAAGGAGACGCAGATGAAGATCCGTCAGAGAATCCAGCAGAGACAGAAAGATCTTCATCAGCTGAGAGAGGCTGTGGAGTCTCATAAGGTGAGTCTGGAGAAGAAGAGAAGTGTGAGACGTCTCAGTTTGGACTCACTGAACTCACTGTGTGATTGTGATGTGTGTGTAACAGCGCTCTGCACACACAGCAGTGGAGGACATTGAGAAGATCTTCACTGAGATCATCCGCTCCATTGAGAGAAGCCGCTCTGAGGCGACACAGCGGATCAGAGATCAGGAAAAGACTGCAGTGAGTCGAGCTGAAGGACGACTGGAGCGACTGGAGCAGGAGATCAATGATCTGAGGAGGAGAGACGCTGAGCTGGAGCAGCTTTCACACACACACCATCACATCCAGTTCCTGCAGGTAACAGAGATCTAGAAGAACTGGATCATAGTGGACTTGAGCAAGAGACTCACAGAGAAACAGTTCATGAGAGCAGAATGAGACTAACTTAAGCAGGGCAAAAAAACACTCTAAAGCTCAGCTATTTGCATTTAATAAAAACATTAAACTATTCCACATTCATTTAACTGCAAATAACATGCAATTAAGTTTCTGAAAACATTACAGCCAATCTGCACTTATATATTTTTAAAGTATATTATTTCTGTTACAAGTACTTTCTTTTTCACAAGGAGTGTAAGTGTCAAATACTAGAGTTTGTAGCATTAAATGATGAATATGAGAAGAATGTGCTGATTGTGTGAAAGTGCTGGATTGAAGCGAGTCACTGAAGAGAAGTGAAGTCAACAAGAGCCGCTCAGATCTGATATAGTGCAGGTTATTGGCTGAAGTGTGGAGATGATGAGTTTTGATTTCTGTTTTCTGTAGAGTTTCCAGTCTCTCTCAGCACCTCCTGAATCTACAGACGAACCCGACGTTTCCTTCAGTTCTCTCTCCTCTTTTGATGGCGTGAGAGAATCTGTCCATCAGCTGAGAGACAAACTGGAGGATTTCTGCAAAGAGGAGCTCAAGAAGATCTCTGATAGAGGTAAAGTCCTGCGCCTCGTTTATACAGACGTGTGGAGAATGATCCGAAATGTGAACGTACAACAGTTTCTGAAATGTTCCTATGATTTATAAAACATGCGCAAAAATAAAATCCCACTTTATAAATCACAGTTCATCTTTAATTCAAGTGCATCAACTCTACAGAACAGCCACAAACATCCCTTGATGGTTTAGAAGTAATAAATACTTTATTCAGATTCTTCTGTTCTCAGAAATGAGTCCTGCATCATCTAATATCAGATTAGAAACGTCTTAGAAATGGATGTATTTTATCTTGTCATTTCTCTTCACACTGTTCATGTCTGTTTATTTCCACAGTCACATTCACCAACATGAATCCCAAGACCAGGAACGACTTCCTACAATGTAAGTCACTGAGAAACAAGCAGAAAAACTCACTGAATGTGTTCATGTTCTTCCTGTAGAAGGAGAAATAAACATGATAGAAGAGTTTTATAATTGATCATTTAAATGATGATTTGCACAGGATATCTGATCAGCTGCACTGAGACACTGATGATACATTGTTCAGACATTAAAAGATCAGACAGATTCATAATTCCTGACTCTGATGTGTTTTCTCTCCATCAGATTCCCATCAGCTGACTCTGGATCTGAACACAGTGAATAAATACCTCCGTCTGTCTGAGAGGAACAGAGTGATTACTCACACTAACACACGACAGTCGTATCCTGATCATCCAGACAGATTTGATCAGTGGCGTCAGGTGTTGTGTAGAGAGAGTGTGTGTGGACGCTGTTACTGGGAGATTGAGTGCAGTGGTGAATATGTGTTTATATCAGTGTCATATAAGAGCATCAGCAGGAAGGGATTGGGTATTGAGTGTGGATTTGGACGTAATGATCAGTCCTGGAGTTTGGAGTGCTCTTCCTCCAGATACTCATTCTGGCACAATAACATAGAGACTGTTCTCCCTGTAAAGCCCATCAGCAGAAGAATAGGAGTGTATGTGGATCACAGTGCAGGAACTCTGTCCTTCTACAGCGTCTCTGACACAATGAGCCTCATCCACACAGTCCAGACCACATTCACTCAGCCGCTCTATCCTGGGTTTGCTGTTTATTCTGGATCATCAGTGAAACTGTGTTGATGTTTTAGAATAGACTGTAGAGAGATTTTACCCAGAATACTTTGAGCTGATAAATCAGTAACAGTGAGATGTTACAGAGACTCTTATTTTAATTTTCATTAATATAGCTGAACTTCTGCTACTGAAATAATACATCAGAATAAATGTGTGCATTAGTTTTTTTTTTTTTTCAATTGCTTTTTTTTCATCGGTTGATACTGAAGCCTCATCTTCAAAACTCTTCACACATTCAGTGAAACAGAAGTCTATGCCAAACTGTGAATATTTTTTCATTGCTTTTGTGGTGTGGTTAAAAAGATCAATATGATTTATGCAATACTAAACAAAATGGTATGTGAGTTTATTATTGTTGTTTTGTTGGTTAACTGGAGAAAAATAAATTGTAATTCAAGAAATGTCCACTAGGGCAAAACCAAAGGCTGCAGGCAGTAGCTGACACTAACTGTGTTACAGCTTGACGCACAGACAACAACGAGTCAGTGTCTTCTCGTCTATTATAACGTCTATTTTCCCCTTTTCCAGGTATAGACTATTAATTATTGCATTTCTGTCATGAGTTAAGACTATACAGTAGTTGTAAAGCTGGTTATTTCTCTGAACATATGTGAAAAATGTGAGGTTTGATCAGGGCCGGAGTGGGGACACTTTTCAGCCCGGGAGTTTCAGGCCCAAGACCGGCCCTCTTTTTCCATGGTGGAATTCCAAATTAGCACTTTTTCCAAATTGGATAAATGAAGCAACAGTTCAGCTCTTACCATTGTGTAGTTTTTATTAATAACATGGTTCAACAAATAATGTAAAGGTTAAATAATAATTCACTTAAGCTGAGAAGTTAACAAAAAATGTTCCACTATTCCACAAGGATAGGTTGATAAATTAACAAAAGCAGAAAGAAAGAAAGAAAGAAAGAAAGAAAGAAAGAAAGAAAGCATTTGAAATGTATCCCACTCTTCCACAAAGAGGCATATTGAACTAATGTTTACAGATTTATTTGTATTCAAAAATATTCAAAAATAATGCTTTTTTAATCAAAAAACGTGATACCTAATGACATTTGAGGTTATTAAAACAGTAAGTCCCGCCCATCGACTGCCAAAAGTAAAAGTGTTCGATCGAGCGAGATCAAGAGCGTGGGGAATGATCACGCAGGGTTTGAATGAGCTCGCGAGTTCCCGTTTCCTCGCTTGTAGAGCTGTTATCCTCTCGCGAATGTCATTTACTGCGCGCGCCAAGCATCAGTTGTGCGCTCCGTTAATTTTGTCATTGATTTGCCGCCATAGGGCCGGCCCAGCTATCGGTAGGCGCCGGCGGTGCCGCGGTAGCCTACCTGACGGTGCGTTTCCACTACAGCGGCAAAAGTCCGCTCAGTGCCGCTGGCAACGCTATAACGCCTCCGCTTTGGGGTGTGTCATTGCGAGTGTGTTTAATCGAAGTTTTTTTCAACACACGGACAGTATAATCACCAGAAATGCACGCGATTACATTTACAAATAGACAAGCTTTGTTTCCAAATGCATCAAGCAAAGATCCTTTCAATTTTATAAACTTTTATAAACCCAGCCAATATAATCACAATGAACACATCCAAAATAAAATCTTTAACATATTTATAACAACTGCAAAGCGTCTAATTTGTAAACAAAATGGTTTAAGCACTAAATCCAGCATAAACTCCGGCACAATTTGCATATTTTTAAACTCTCAAAACAGACGTCACATCCCGAACCTCACAGCAATTGGCTGCCGACCGCGTTTTTCGCTTGATCTTTGCATAAAGTCAAGAACGGCCCAACCTTTTGACGCTCTCGGTCGCTCTCAACGCTTTCTCCGGTCCGCTGGCAATCCCAAAATGCACTGCGCGAGCGTGAAGCTCGACTTCCATAGGAATGAATTGAAAACACTCGCTCCGCTCCGCTCGCAACGTGCCAGTGGACACGCACCGTGAGAAAATGTTTTGGAAAAGACGGGCTATGGACCCAACCAACTCCATGGGAGGGGAGGGGAGAACTCCCTCTCATGGTACAACCCATGCAGAGGCTGCGCGCTGCGGTGTCAGAATGCGGAACGTTTGTAGCCTAATGTAACTAACGTGACAAATGTAAAAAAAAAAAAAAAAAAATCCTCGACCGGCCCAAAAGTGAAGCGGCCCACCGGGAATTCTCCCGATTCTCCCGATTACCCACCCCGGGCCTGGGTTTGATGTGTTTGACACGCTAACCACGAGGAAATTGTGGGCAAAACTGGATGTATCTTATGTCCTTGTTTAACTGTAATGTAAAAGTTAACCATTTATTAACTGAAATGGTTAGGAGAAAATGAGCAAATGTTATGTGGAACATATACTGTAGTCCATGTTGTTTTTTTGTATTTCATGGTTAATCTGTTTATTGGTAATTGACTCCTGAAATAGTGTTACATTTTATTTTATTTTATTGTCAAAGTTAAAGAAAAGTTGCTAAAGGACTGAATATTAAAAATGCAGTTTAGTGCTTATACAAATTCACAGTTATAAAAGTGAAGTTATAAAAATGTGTACACAAATATATTTAAATTACAGTTATGGTGACTGTTGTAATACATTGTGATACATTGAAGATACATTGAAGCATTGCTGATTTCGTCTGCATATTAATGTGAACTAATGTATTGATACATTCAATTCTCTATTATATATTGTGTTGAAAAAGAAAGAAATTAGTTCACAAGTAAATACAGCTTGACGCACAGACAACAACGAGTCCGTGTCTTCTCGTTTATTATAACATCTATTTTCCCCTTTTCCAGGGGTGCAACACTTTCACACAAAATGCATTCAATGACCACATTTCCCAAAATCCATGAACACTTTTGTCATTCATATTTCACCTTCTGCAAAACACTATATATTTGCAGCAGATTTTTTCAATGCTTTCAAAACTGATAAAAGCTTAAAATTACGGCAAACTGTGCACTTCTGCAGGGATTATATTGAAATATAAAATATTAGCAGAATATTTACAATGAAATTAAATAATAACTATTACAAACAACTAATTTCAGTCCTATTTTTAGTCTGAATCATGGAAACTTGGATTAAGGCGACACATTGGTGAGGAAAGAAGAGTGTCAGGGAGAGGGACGACTAGAATCCTCACTGTACATCCATACATTCATCCGACTATTCCATACATTTTCCAGAAGTGAAGCTTGTCCTGTAGGGTCGTGGGGAAGCTGGAGTCTTTCCCAGCGTCTCGGGTCGTAGGCAGGAAAACACCCTGGACAGAATGGCCGGTCCATAACTGGATGAGACACACACATTCATATTCACACACACACACACACACACACACACACACACACACACACACACACACACACACACACACACACACACACACACACACACACACACACACACAGTCTCCACTTCACTTGTCCTGTATGTCTTTGGATTGTGTGGGAATCCCAGAGGAAACCAACGTCATCATGGAGAGAACGCACAAACTCCACACAGAAAGGCCTCCGGACACAGCTGGACTCCAATACTGCACATACGCCATTACAGTGTGCTAGACATGCTTTTTGATGTTTTTGCTTCAGGATTTTGTGGTTCAGGATTTTGTTGTTGTTTTAACTTTTATTTTTTTGCATGTTCAATTCAATTCAATTCAAATTTATTTGTATAGCGCTTATCACAATACATACTGTTTCAAAGCAGCTTTACAGAAAGTGCATTTCAGAAATGTACATAGAAAAATACAGTTAGTTAAACATGCATTAATTTAGGGCATAAATGTATATAAAAAAATACATAGAAATGTACATAGAAAAATACAGTTAGTTAAACATGCATTAATTTAGGGCATAAATGTATATAAAAAAATACATAGAAATGTACATAGAAAAATACAGTTAGTTAAACATTCATTAATTTAGGGCATAAATGTATATAAAAAAATACATAGAAATGTACATAGAAAAATACAGTTAGTTAAACATGCATTAATTTAGGGCATAAACATATCGCCAGCGTCGAGTCGTCTCTTATCAGGCGTCGTCTCTTCACATGCTTCTAGTCGTCTCTGCACAGGTGTTGGGGCATCTGTAGTTTCCATGGGAGGCTGGATACAAACTTGAGCTGACAATCTGTATTTACCTCGGGACTGGCGTCCCGAGATAACAACAGAAAAGCAGATGGGAAAAAAAAATTAGCGTAGCTGCTGTTCATAACAATAATGCATTCAATCTGATTTAACTTATGTTAATGACTATATTTAAAGATATAGGGAAAAAAAAAACTTCTGCATTTCTCATTCATTCTTTATGCTGTAATACAGTCAATCAAATGAAAAGGTCTTATTCTTATCATATAATGAATACATATGTGGGGAAAGAAACATTCAAACGTTAAAAATAAAAGTTCAACGTTTATGAAATGCTCCCTGTTAGTGATTTTAGGTCAGTCTGTTATGAGTGAAATGTATGTTTTCTGAATGAGAATTGTTCAGTGTTATGCTGGAACGAGTTTATTTTGAGACGTATATGAAGCGTTTTTTTTGCTTGTCAGCAATTGGAAAAAAAACCCTCTAAATCCTCATGTAGTCAGTAAGAACAGTGTGTGTGTGTGTGTGTGAGTGAGAGAGAGAGAGAGAGAGAGAGAGAGAGAGAGAGTGCGTGCGTGTGTGTGTTCGTTAAGTAACAATGTATCTGTTCTTTTCTCAAGCTCTTTGTTTTGATGAAAATCACATTAATTTAGTTTTATTGTAGTGAAACATAAATACATAAATTGTTTTTATGGCAACACTTTATACTGTTCCTTCATTAATGAATAACTACACAGGAACAAATGAGTAGGGTTGGGTACCGAAACCCGGTTCCAATATATTATGTACTAATAACAAAAGTGATATTGCATAAGATGAAAAACGGATCAGCCATCTGTTTCACTTCAGCACTTTGCAGCTGTAGAGTACATTTCAAAATATTATACTAAAATGTATTTTCTTTTGTGAAAACAAAACGCATGTGTCACCGCTAGGGCCGAGGACAACCACCACTCCGGAGGAGCTACACCAAGACACACCAAAAGCCAGACAACGACGTGGTGTAAAAGCTTGATTCTTTTTATTGAATATAAAAACACTTTAAAGGAATGTCACTGCCACAGAACTCTTCATAGGGGCCACTCATCGGAACGGGGCTTCAGTGGGGGAAGGCTCAGGTCGGCCGCCAGTTGATCACCTCCTTGCACGGATCGGTACAGGGGGGAGGGGAAGGGACAAGGGATGGATGCCTTCGGTTAAGCAACAGCAGGGGCTGGGAAACTCTGCTCACAGGACCACAATAGAAGGGGGGGGGGACGAATTGGTCCAGAAGCCAGGACCTTCAGATGGCAGACAGCAGGCCAACGTAAGTAATGGGCAAGACACAGGAGGCTACAGGTAAGGATCGACAGACGGTGGGTTTTCTCTTCTCACAGAACAGCATCAGATAACTGAGTGTCACCTCTCTTTCACAGGACAACGGGGATTGGACGGAGGACCAAGACCTTTTTTGGTGGGGAGCAATGAGCAGTATATGGTAGGCAGAAGGCAATGACCGTCAGATGAAATGCAGTAGTCAGCAGTAGGTGGCGGGCAGGGTACAAGGGACTACAGGTGGGTGGCAACAGACAGTGGGCTTTCTCTTTTCACAGGACAGCATCAGATAACTGGGTGTCACCTTCCTTTCACAGGCCAGCGGCAGTTGGGGTGCAGCGACGGATAATAAGATCCCTCGCAGGGCAGCGATGGCAGAATGCAGTGGCGGATAACAGGTTCTCTATGTTCACAATAATTCTTGGTACTCCACCAGACTAGACGGTCTCCAACTAAGCTTTCAAAGTGCTGGTAACATCAAACGTTCAAACACTCGTGCATGTATCAAACCACTTTAAATATTCAACGTGCTCACTTCAATCGTCAGACACTGCAATGACACACCGCTTAACAGTGAAAAGTGTACCTTCACTTCAGCTCGTCGGGGCCGGCAGATCCACTAGGATGATACTTGCAAAAGGGAGACACCGAGTTCGGCCAACCGTCTTTACTTCCGTTGCCGTCCTGCCGCCTCTGCCTCTCGTCTTCTCGTAACCTCGACTTTGATCACGACCGCTCTGCTTGCCTGCGCACTCCTCCCTTCAACCTGCCGCTTCTCTCTTTTCAAACCGCCACGCACGCTCACTCTTCTTCTTCTTGTAGTTTCCGGCAGACTAGACGCATCTATGGCGTATTGCTGCCCTCCTCTGTTGTCTAATCGCCATTTACAACTTATTTAATACTACTTGTCTATATCTTTTTATATACTCCAATGTTTCGCAGATATTCCATCAGTTTTTTCAATTTGATCCACCTATCCAAGTTCAATAAAGAACATAAATTAAAAACAGTTTCTCCAGTTGCTCCCAGTTCCCTGAACAATTTCTTCCTTTGAGGAGAATACCTCCTGCACTGCACTAATACATGCTTCACTGTTTCCTTATCTCCACATTCACACTGTCCATCAGGATGTTTACCAATCAGAGCCAGCCCACTCCTCAGCCCACAATGTCCAAACCTCAATCTAGATAAGACTACTGCATCTCTTCTCTGACATCTATAATTACATCTGTCTTTCTCTACCATTCTTTGTACTGAAAAATAATCTCTCCCTTTCCTTTCACAATCCCATGACCTTTGCCACATTTCTTGTACTGACCTATTTATTATTTCTGTGTAATCTGGTGACCCATATTGCAAATTAAGTTGAACCCTTTCCTCCTGCACTGCTTTCTTTGCCACCTCATCTGCCTCCTCATTACCCTCCACACCCATGTGCGCCGGAACCCACAAAAACCCCACCTTATACCCTGCTTTGTAAACTCTATACAACACCTGCAAAATTTCCACAAATAAGTCAGGTCTTGACTTAGATTTCATATCTTTAATTGTAATTAGAGTTGCTCATGCTCACTCGTTCCCAACACACGCTCAAATAGCCACTTGATTATCCACTGCAGCTGTTGCTCATCAATATGGGCGGCCATGACAGGCCTGGTGTTACACCGGAACTGTTTCCCCAAGGGAACTCGTTCCGTTCGTTGTAGTTCCTATTCGTCACCCGTCACCCGACACATGCAATAATAAGACTCTAACAAATAACAAAAAAACTGTACTAACAGCTCTGGTGATGTGCTTTAAATGAGAAAATCTGACCACTTATTGGAAAACACCAAATTTATTTGAAAAGTAAATTCAATGTTATGAAAATCAAATGTAAAACCTAATAATAATATAGGGGCCATTTAAATGGAATGTTATCCAAAGACGGCATGCTGTTCTTTTCCCCATGGAACACAAAAAATAATCACATAGATTGTTACCAACAAGTTTATAATAACTACAGACTGTCAAGTTCCAAAAAAGTGATTATTATGACTATGAACTATTCCTGAGCAGCATCAAATTCACAGGATGTCCATTTCAAAGTATTCACTAGACAGAATGTGATCAATCTCTGTGCGGAGGTCTGGGTAAGAACTGTAAGTATATGGTAAATCAAGAGTAGCTCCACTAGTATGAGCAACTGGTCTTCTGCTGAGGCCAGATTCAACATTGAAGCTTACCTTGATTTTATCAACACATATGACAGAAGAACCAGAACAGAAGCGAAGAAATTTTTCTGCTTTGCTTTGGTCAGCATTTCTGACATAACGTTGCAGAGGATTGAATACCATCTGTTCTTTCTGAGAGCGAATCACCTGTGTTGTTTGAAGTAGCTGTGCCAGTTTTTTGCCAGTGGCCTTCTTTGTGCCACAGAGGGACAGGAGACTTTCCTGGTCTGGTACATTCAGCAGTGCAAATGGCATGGTTTTGGAGAAGCAATCAATTATATATTTGGGCTCTTGAAGATTTGCTTTATGAGCCATTGTTTGTACGGCAACTTCCATGGTGTTTGTTGGAGGGATGCAATGAGAGCCCATTCTTGTGAAGAGGTCAAGCAAATCCTCTACATTCCTCCAGTGTGCCCTGATGAGCCTTTGCAACAGCAGATCGTTCAGTTGAAGAGAGGTAGTTGTGGAAAGATGACTTGTGGAGTCAATTCCATGCATGCTAAAATGAAAGCACTGGAAAGCCTCACGATGTGTTGTTTATTTGTTATAAACATATTCTGTACATAAATATTTTATTATGTACAGTATATATATTTTTCTATCTATTTTTTTATTGTCATTGACTGCTTTATATACTATACAATAATGTCAGTTTTGTCTCGCTGAATGTTCTTGTGTGTCACACTGAGCTTTTTAGGTACATTTACAGATAAATGTACTTTATGAATACAAATGTTCATTTTATTTTTGTGTACTACAGTATTGACATTTCCAGGTCAGTTTTTACAATATGTATTCATACAGTATATTTATTTCTGCAGAAATGTGTTACATGTAAACTGAAGATTCACAGTTGCTTGCTCATTTTTACACACTCTATTATGTCTTTCTCTTCAACGACATGCAACTGTGAATTTTCAGTTTACATATAACACATTTCTACAGAAGTTACTGTACTGTATAAAGACATGCATTCATACAGTTAAGGGATGTTCCTACAGACATTACAAACATTCCATCTCAAAAATATTAATGGAATATCACACATCTGACAGATTTTGAAAACTGAACGGATTATTTTTGTCACGAACCACACACGAAGGAACAAGAAAGATCCAAATACAGTTTAGTATTTAATGGGGAATTCCAAAAGCATAATCCAGTCCAGGCATAAGTCGTCATCAAATCCATCCAAAGAACAAGAAACATAAACCAGGAAACTACAGGGAACAGAAGTGGTGAGATAAAATACAAGGACTCCGTGACACATACTAAAACAGACAGGGTTATATACACAGGGAATTGACAATGCTAATGGGGAACAGGCTGGGTGCAATGATCAGTGATAAGGGACAGCTGAGTGCAATGAAAAGACAAGGATCATGGGGGATGTAGTTCAAGAGTGTGATGGACACCGTGGGGAAGGAGGACATCTAGTGGTGACCCAAGGAACATAAACCAGACACTGTGACATAACCCCCCCTCTACGGAGCGGCTACCAGACGCTCCAAGACCCACAAACAAAACCAGAGTCAAGGAGGGAGGTGGAAAGGTGGATGATCAGGGGGTGGGATGGGGGGCCAGGTCCATGGAGGGTAACAGGAACAGGGGGTGATGCTTAGCCAGTGGCCAGGGCGAAGCAGACAGTTCATCGGCCGGCCAGGGTGAAGCAGACGACAGTCCATTGGGTGGCCTGGGCGGAGCAGGCTGTGCAGGCGGCCAGGGCGGAGCAGACAGTCCCTCGGGCGGCCAGGACGGCGGAGACTTTCCCTCGGGCGGCCAGGGCGGAGCGGAGACTTTCCCTCGGGCGGCCAGGGCGGAGCGGAGACTTTCCCTCGGGCGGCCAGGGCGGAGCGGAGACGACCCCTCGGGCGGCCAGGGCGGAGAGAAGACAGTCCATCGGGCGGCCAGGGCGGAGACGACCCCTCGGGCGGCCATGGCTCAGGCACTGGAACTGGCACCACCGGCTCCGGCTCAGGAACTGGCACCACCGGCTCCGGCTCAGGAACTGGCACCACCGGCTCCGGCTCAGGAACTGGCACCACCGGCTCCGGCTCAGGAACTGGCACCACCGGCTCCGGCTCAGGAACTGGCACCACCGGCTCCGGCTCAGGAACTGGCACCACCGGCTCCGGCTCAGGAACTGGCACCACCGGCTCCGGCTCAGGAACTGGCACCACCGGCTCCGGCTCAGGAACTGGCACCACCGGCTCCGGCTCAGGAACTGGCACCACCGGCTCCGGCTCAGGAACTGGCACCACCGGCTCCGGCTCAGGAACTGGCACCACCGGCTCCGGCTCAGGAACTGGCACCACCGGCTCCGGCTCAGGAACTGGCACCACCGGCTCCGGCTCAGGAACTGGCACCACCGGCTCCGGCTCAGGAACTGGCACCACCGGCTCCGGCTCAGGAACTGGCACCACCGGCTCCGGCTCAGGAACTGGCACCACCGGCTCCGGCTCAGGAACTGGCACCACCGGCTCCGGCTCAGGAACTGGCACCACCGGCTCCGGCTCAGGAACTGGCACCACCGGCTCCGGCTCAGGAACTGGCACCACCGGCTCCGGCTCAGGAACTGGCACCACCGGCTCCGGCTCAGGAACTGGCACCACCGGCTCCGGCTCAGGAACTGGCACCACCGGCTCCGGCTCAGGAACTGGCACCACCGGCTCCGGCTCAGGAACTGGCACCACCGGCTCCGGCTCAGGAACTGGCACCACCGGCTCCGGCTCAGGAACTGGCACCACCGGCTCCGGCTCAGGAACTGGCACCACCGGCTCCGGCTCAGGAACTGGCACCACCGGCTCCGGCTCAGGAACAGACACTGGCTCCGGCTCAGGAACAGACACTGGCTCCGGCTCAGGAACAGTCTCTGGCTGGGCAGATTGTATAAGAGGAACCGATAAGGCGAGACACTGGGATGGCGCTGGCAGAGCGAGGCGCTGGGGTGGTGCTGGCAAGACAAGCCGCTGGATTGGTGCCGGCAGGGCGAGACGCTGGGGTGGCGCCGGCAGGGTGAGACGCTGGAGAGGTGCCGTCAGGGCAAGCAGCTTGGGGACGGCCTCCGGGACGACAGCAGGCTGCTCTGTGACGACCTCCAGGGAGACAGCGGGCTGTTCGGGGACGACCTCCAGGGAGACAGCGGGCTGTTCGGGGACGACCTCCAGGGAGACAGCGGGCTGTTCGGGGACGACCTCCAGGCCATTGGGAAGGCAGGAAGTCCTCCTCCTCCTACACCGTTTCTGGACCACCGGACTCGAGACCACCAGTACTGGGACCACCGGCACAGGGACCACCGGCACAGGGACCACCGGCACTGGGACCACCGGCACTGGGACCACCGGCACTGGGACCACCGGCACTGGGACAGAGGAATTCCTCCTTCTCCTCCCCCGTTCTTGCGAGGGAGTGGATGCTGCGGTCCTCCCGGAATCTACCGGGAACGCAGCACTCTGCTTGGTGAGATGATCCCACCAGGAATAACATTCCACTAATGTCATTGAAGGCTCTAGGCTGGACGGAACCAGCGGCGGATGGGGCTCTGGGCTGGACCCCACCAACCCAGGGTTGAAGAGTGGCCAGAGTGGAGAGTGGAGTCGTGATTCCTCCCGACCAGTACCTCCACTGCGGCCTCCACGGGACCCACGAAACTTGGCTAACCGGGTCCCCTCAAACAGTTCTCTTCTTGTCGACATGATACACAAAAAAAAAAAAAAACTGCTGGATCTTGAGTTTGACGGAATCCTTCTGTCACGAACCACACACGAAGGAACGAGAAAGATCCAAATGCAGTTTAGTATTTAATGGGGAATTCCAAAAGCATAATCCAGTCCAGGCATAAGTCGTCATCAAATCCATCCAAAGAACAAGAAACATAAACCAGGAAACTACAGGGAACAGAAGTGGTGAGATAAAATACAAGGACTCTGTGACACATACTAAAACAGACAGGGTTATATACACAGGGAATTGACAATGCTAATGGGGAACAGGCTGGGTGCAATGATCAGTGATAAGGGACAGCTGAGTGCAATGAAAAGACAAGGATCATGGGGGATGTAGTTCAAGAGTGTGATGGACACCGTGGGGAAGGAGGACATCTAGTGGTGACCCAAGGAACATAAACCAGACACTGTGACAATTTTTGCATGTGATGGCTCACAATGAAAGAATGTTTAGAAGTTGTGACGAGTTTGACAGTTTCACTGAGAATCAACTCATCAGTTTTGATCAACAAGCCATGTGGATTTAGTTATTGTGCAAATTGCAGTCGTACTAACTCTTTTGCACACATGCTAAAACACATGCTTAAATCAATAAAGAATTCAAATATGATATGAACACAAAACTAATTGTTTAAAGATCTGGGCTGAGTTTCCCGATAACGTTGTCTCTTAGCGAGCTACGAAGACTCTTAAGGTATAACTTAACTGAAGGTATACCATTTCTAAGTGTGTTCCCCGAACCATACCTTAGGAAGCCGCTTAAGATATACCTTCTTACGCGTGACGTTACCCGGCGCTGTCCATGGCGATGGATGAATTGGTTGATATCGACGGCTCGAGAATCAATTATTCTCTCGTGCAGGGGCTGTTTATGTGAGAAAGCGGTGATCTTTATAAAAGAAGCACTTCAGAAATAGTTGAAATTGCATTTACTAGGACTCATGGGATATTATAAAAAATAGGCCTAATCCAAACTATAATAGCCTATAATAGCATAGCCTACATATTTTAAAATTGTATCATATATTGCTGCCATAATAACCATTTAAATTTTTTATGTGCTTTCTTCGCTTTCCCATTTTTGTTCGCTGAGGTGGAGCTGCGATGAAATATTGTTCTTGGAAATACTTTACAGCATTTCAGTAATAAAAGTGTAGGCCTACATCTCGGTGCTCTGCAGTGATCAAAAAGGATTTAAACAGTGAATTTTGAATCTCTACTTGAAAACGCAGAGATGTGGATTCAGACGGCAGTTAAATCACCACACGACCTGTTTGTCAAAAAACAGTTGGTATTAATTTGGCCAGGGATTTTTACGTGGGTTGGGTGAGAAAAAAACACTGATATTATGGATTCGGACGGCACTAAAATAACCGACTTACCCCTGTAAATGTTTAAAATAGGCTACTGTACGAGCCCATGATAAACAATATTAGCGTCTGAATAGGACTTAACTGACAGTAGCTATGCTTTCACTGGCCTTTAAAAGCGCTCTTTAATTAAAATAAATGTATAAAATTTTATTATATATAATAATATAATTAAAATTCTAACAACAATCAGTGTAATGACAATTTTATTCTTTGCATGAAAACACTTGAATTAGCCTAACTGAACACTGTCTCGGTGTATTAAAACTTCAGAATTATATTCATATAGACCTGCAACAGTGATAAGGTAAAGCTAAGAGTGGTCCAGACCAACCTTCCGAAAGTATGACTTAAAGAAGGTATACTTAACTAAGAACGTTTCAGGAAACACGTATTAATGATAAGGTACAGCTTAAGGTGTAACTTAAGAACGACGTAGCGTTAAAGGGATAGTTCACTTTGAAATTAAATTTTGGTATGTTTTAGCTTACCTGAAGGGCATCCAAGATGTAGGTGTCTTTTTTTCCTCAGTAGTTTCAATTTTGATATTTTAGGTCAAACCGTTCTTGTCTGTCAGTCATATAATGCAGGTCTGCGGTCACTGTCTCAAAACAGCATGCACAAGTCCAAATTAAAACAATTCCCCATCGTCCCAAATGAAACAATTCCCCATCGTAAGTACACTTTGATGGCCTAAGACACGAAACGAGCGGTTTGTGTGAGAAAACGAACCGTAATTATATAGTTTTTGCCTCTTCAACAAAGCCGCGTCCAACTGATCTGACGGCGCGGGCGGGTATAGATATATACACTGATGTCGCCTTGGCTAATGAACTGCAATAGCGAAGGCGACATCTAGTGTTTTTATATCTATATCCGCCCGCGTGCGGGTATAGAAACACTAGCACTAGATGTCGCCTTCGCTATTGCAGTTCATTAGCCAAGGCGACATCAGTGTATATATCTATACCCGCCCGCGCCGTCAGATCAGTTGGACGCGGCTTTGTTCAAGAGGCAAAAACTATATAAATACGGTTCGTTTTCTCACACAAACCGCTCGTTTCGTGTCTTAGGCCATCAAAGTGTACTTACGATGGGGAATTGTTTCATTTGGGACGATGGGGAATTGTTTTAATTTGGACTTGTGCATGCTCTTTGAGACAGTGACCATAGACCTGCATTATATGACTGACAGACAAGAACGGTTTGACCTAAAAATATCAAAATTGAAACTACTGCGGAAAAAAAGACACCTACATCTTGGATGCCCTTCAGGTAAGCTAAAACATACCAAAATTTAATTTCAAAGTGAACTATCCCTTTAAGAAGGTTTCGGGAAACCCAGCACAGGGCTGAGACTCACTCTCCCAGTTTACATCTCTTTATCCAATCATTCACATAATGCACCTCATAACCTTATACTCCAGTTATATCAGATCAAAAGCACATGATTATCTATACTTGAAATATTATGAACAGCAGCTCCGCTGATTATTTTTAATTTGCTTTTCTGTTTTTACCTCGGGATCCTGAGTACGCCAGCTCCAGTTTGGATCCAGCCTCTTATGAAGATTTCAGATGATCCAACGCTTGTGAAGAGAGGACGCCAACCCCTGCAAGGACATCAGATGATGCCAACTCTGAATCAACATACAAAAACTGCTAAATTTTCTGTATATTGTAATCATTATGATCACAACTTGTAATAATTGCTTTAACTCTTTCCATTGACGGAATTTTCCAGTTTTCCGTGTTTTCACTGTTATATGGTAGGGGGCGCTACCACACATCTTCTGAAAGAGTACAGAATCTCCTGATCAAAACCTTTATTTTACTGTCTATGATCACAGGCAAAACAAGAAGCAGCAAGCGATAAAATCAACACGTTGTAGTCTTTGAAAACAAACACAATTTTCTCAGCTTTTGTTTAAAATGTTGTTGTTTTTATGAAACTTACCCACATTTAAGTGTGGATAAAAAAATAATGCCTAAAGCTACAGAGATTCTGTTATTTATTTTGATATATTTTATGTTCAGATATTCAGTTTTGTGAAAATTATCAATAACGTTGGCAGTTGCAATTTTTTTAAAGACTCTGGTGGGGAAAGGGTTAATGAGCCCATTTCTGCCTAAATGAATACATGATGTTAGCTAGCATGATCTGTATTATCTTAGAACTGTACATTTTGACATATTGGCATTATTTTGACATTATATAGAAACATGCATTCGTGAATACCCTAAATCTTCACTCTGTTATTCATGAGTTTTGAACTCGTAATTATGATATTTTCGACTCCACTTGAAGGACACATACAGTAAACACAGCAGTAGTGTGTGTGTGTGTGTGTGTGTGAACGAGGAAGCTGCTTTACAGACACGCCTATATTACACACGTCACTCAAACACAGAACCAGGAAACTATTTCAGCTCCTCAGTTCAGGGAAACAGAAACTGAAGTGTCGAGCGTCTTCAGCGAGTCACTGAAGAGAAGTGAAGTCAACAAGAGCCGCTCAGATCTGATATAGTGCAGGTTATTGGCTGAAGTGTGGAGATGATGAGTTTTGATTTCTGTTTTCTGTAGAGTTTCCAGTCTCTCTCAGCACCTCCTGAATCTACAGACGAACCCGACGTTTCCTTCAGTTCTCTCTCCTCTTTTGATGGCGTGAGAGAATCTGTCCGTCAGCTGAGAGACAAACTGGAGGATTTCTGCAAAGAGGAGCTCAAGAAGATCTCTGATAGAGGTAAAGTCCTGCGCCTCGTTTATACAGACGTGCGTAGAATGATCCGAAATGTGAACGTACAACAGTTTCTGAAATGTTCCTATGATTTATAAAACATGCGCACAAATAATTTTCCTAAACGCATCCCACTTTATAAATCACAGTTCATCTTTAATTCAAGTGCATCAACTCTACAGAACAGCCACAAACATCCCTTGATGGTTTAGAAGTAATAAATACTTATGTTTATATTGAAATTGAAATCCATTGAAATTTAGGATTGAATCCGATACGTGTGTTTTATATATGAGGCATCTGGAGATTCTTCTGTTCTCAGAAATGAGTCCTGCATCATCTAATATCAGATTAGAAACGTCTTAGAAATGGATGTATTTTATCTTGTCATTTCTCTTCACACTGTTCATGTCTGTTTATTTCCACAGTCACATTCACCAACATGAATCCCAAGACCAGGAACGACTTCCTACAATGTAAGTCACTGAGAAACAAGCAGAAAGACTCACTTAATGTGTTCATGTTCTTCCAGTAGAAGGAGAAATAAATCATGATAAAAGAGTTTAATAATTAAATGATGATTTGCACAGGATATCTGATCAGCTGCACTGAGACACTGATGATACATTGTTCAGACATTAAAAGATCAGACAGATTCATAATTCCTGTTTCTGATGTGTTTTCTCTCCATCAGATTCCCATCAGCTGACTCTGGATCTGAACACAGTGAATAAAGGCCTCAGTCTGTCTGAGAGGAACAGAGTGATTACTAACACTGACACACAACAGTCGTATCCTGATCATCCAGACAGATTTGATCAGTGGTCTCAGGTGTTGTGTAGAGAGAGTGTGTGTGGACGCTGTTACTGGGAGATTGAGTGCAGTAGACGTGTGTATATATCAGTGTCATATAAGAGCATCAGCAGGAAGGGATTGGGTATTGAGTGTGGATTTGGATATAATGATCAGTCCTGGAGTTTGTTCTGCTCTTCCTCCAGATACTCATTCTGGCACAATAACATAGAGACTGTTCTCCCTGTAAAGCCCATCAGCAGAAGAATAGGAGTGTATGTGGATCACAGTGCAGGAACTCTGTCCTTCTACAGCGTCTCTGACACAATGAGCCTCATCCACACAGTCCAGACCACATTCACTCAGACGCTCTATCCTGGGTTTTATGTTGGTTATAAATCATCAGTGAAACTGTGTTGATGTTTCAGAATAGACTGTAGAGAGATTTTACCCATAATACTTTGAGCTGATAAATCAGTAACAGTGAGATGTTACAGAGACTCTTATTTTAATTTTCATTAATATAGCTGAACTTCTGCTACTGAAATAACACATCAGAATAAATGTGTGCATTAGTTTTTTCAATTGCTAACAAGCATCTGAAGTCTCATCTTCAAAACTCTATGCCAAGTCTATGTGAATATTTTTTAATTGCTTTCACACAAAATGCATTCAATGACCACATTTCCCAAAATCTATGAACACTTTTGTCATTCATATTTCACCATCTGCAAAACACTGTATATTTGGAGAAGATTTTTCCACTGCTTTCAAAACTGATAAAAGCTCATTGAAATCAGAATTATGGCAAACTGTGCATTTCTGCAGGAATTATATTGAAATAAAAAATAGGAGAAAAATATTTACAATGAAATTAAATAATAATTATATTATGAGTGGGGACTAGAATCCTCACTGTTCTGTACATCCATACATTCATCCGACTATTCCATATATTTTCCAGAAGTGAAGCTTGTCCTGTAGGGTCGTGGGGCAGCTGGAGTCTTTCCCAGCGTCTCGGGTCGTAGGCAGGAAAACACCCTGGACAGAATGGCCGGTCCATCACAGGATGAGACACACACACACACACACACACACACACACACACACACACACACACACACACACACACACATAAAGTGGTTAAATAAAAAACCTGTTCCTTTTCATGGTATGAAAGATGAGACCCGTGTTTATGAAGATATCCAATTCAAATTAATGTAGTATCGATTTTTTGTTTCAAAAGTACTTTTGTTCCTTATCTCAAGAATCAGTGACTTACTAATTCATTAATCAAAGTTTCTTGTTAGTAAATAGTAGTTACTAGAATGTTAATAGTGCATTACTCATTTGTTCCTGTGTAGTTATTCATTAAATGGTGGTAGCCTAGTCTATGAACAGTAGCTAGAAATGGTTAGACCCAAGCCTTCAGCAGCCAATGACACTGACCCGTTCAAACTGATTTTAACTCGTATTTTACACGTCCTTTTCGCCTGGTTGGAAACTTCACACACGTTTGTACTGCCTGTTTGGGTTATCTGTTTACACGTCAAAAGCGTGCGTTTTGTCCTAGTCAAAACACACGTTTTCAACGCCCATTTTTGTTATTATAAACGCGCGTCAAAAACGCGCGTTTTCGGTGACCCCAAAGCGCACGTTGCAAACGCGCGTTTTAAATGGCAGATCACACGTCGAGGACGCGCGTTTTGATGCGAAAACCGCGCGTTTGT
Source organism: Vimba vimba (assembly GCA_022828995.1). NCBI lineage: Eukaryota > Metazoa > Chordata > Actinopteri > Cypriniformes > Leuciscidae > Vimba > Vimba vimba. Next base: position 49,546,325 of record CM040817.1, on the reverse strand, counting down.
GACGCGCGTTTTCCGTGACCACAAAACGCGCGTTAAGAACGTGCGCTTTTATGGCAAATCGCGCGTCAGGGACGCGCGTTTGGCGGTCGAAACGCACGCTTTTGACGTGTCAGTGTGCAATCAGACGCCCGACCAGGCGTTTATGAATACTTTGGCTTGCCATATTATGGCGAGTACTCCGTGCCAAAATCAAACATCCGAACGACCGACCGACCGATCGAACGTCTATCCGAACGTCTATCCGAACGTCTTGAACTTTCAAACGGGTGACCCACGTGACGACCTGACGTGACGTCAGCGTCTTCGAATTTGCAGCTTTTTAACCATACAAGTATACAAGCTGATGTGTAAGACTATAAATGGACATGATAGGCACTAAATATGCCTACAGATGTTATACCTAAAATAATACTCAACCATTTCCTGCACTTCCCTGAATAAGCCTATTGTAGGCTAAGTGATGAACTGACCAAGTTGCCACCTGTAGGCTATATCATGACTTTCTGTGTATTTCATGACTCTAATGTTTCAAACACCAGACTCACCTATTGTAACTGTATAGGCTACAGTGGTATGCTTTTAATTAACGTTGTTGTATTTTTCCTTTTTTATTTTTTTATTTGTCAAACTGATTGTTTTACAAGTAAGAGTTAAAAGTTAAAAGATAAAGGGTTTTTAATTTCAAAGTCTTCAATGCCATGTACCATGTTGTCATTAGTTGGCCATTGACTTTTCATGGTAATAACACATTGAGAAAGACACAGTTAAGATTATCCAATATAATCTATTGCCTAGGCTACTTTGTTCATTTTTACCATGATTTCATCTTCATTCTGAAATTTACTTTGCTGACTGTGCTGACTCTTGGGCTACAAGAGTTTTTGTATTGTTTTGTGAGGTGAATAAAATTTGTCATTTGTTAATAAGTGTTATGTTATGCTGAGAATAAGGGTTTCTGTTTTGGGGGTCACCTGTGAATGAATTGTAGAGCACCTCCTAGTGGTCCAATTACAGGATATTTCAGGGGGAAAGATCTACAATATTAATTATTGTTACTGAAAATGTTATAACATAAACAATAAAAAAAATACTTTTCTAACAAATGTGACAAGTTGAAAAAACTGTCATATTAAGAACCTTTTTTGTTGATACTTCAGGATTTAGCATTAAGCTTTGTATTATTAGAAAACCTGTAGACCTCCTTCATGTCCCCCTGAGACGAGAGACTTCATGAAATTAAGTCTGGGTTACATTACACTCTTAAGGGTATCATAAAGTAGACATATAGGCCGGCTTTGTATTTGAAATGCCAATATGTCTGATAAAAGGTAAGCATATTTTATGTAGCCTATATAATTCATTTCCTATTATTTTTATATTTAGGTAAAGCAGATGGGATACTGATTGCAGTTTTTGCTGCATTTGAATACGCTACAGCGTATTTCTATTCAATAAGATCTATTCCCGATTTAATGGGAGATGGAGAAAAATGATGTGGAATATCGTGCTTTTCCAAAATAACCGTTTAAGCATGTCAGGTTTGTCAATAATATTTAGCCTTAATTTAACTTTATTTAACTTTAATAATACTACACCATACATAACTTTCTAAATCACTTTCTAAATCAGTCATTGATTGCAGTAATCAAATGTAGACTAGTTAGAGGATACAATCGAAGAATAAGAAGTTAAACTTAGGTATATATAAAAAAACGTGTTACAACGTGTCTTCACACGTAAACAACACGTTGGGAAGACGATCAGTTACTCGCGCTTCCGACCGGTCGCCATGGGAACGCGTTAACAACACGTAAGCACATGTAGGAACGTGTTACATATGATTTTATTTAAATGATCATTACATTTTTTGGGGCTCATTGTTTATAAGTTGCAGACATGAAAATCAAAGAACCTTAATTACAAAATAATATATATTCAGCTGATCTTGTCTAAATGTAATATTAGAACTATTATACATATGTTTTTAATAAACCTTTCCACTTTAACATTTATGATGATTATTTGTAAAAGATTATGATAATTTAGTAAGTGTTGAGATCTCTAAGTTCTTGAAACAAAAAATCATGCTTGATTAGATTTACTTTTTATTAGGCCTACTTTATTTGTTTGATATTATGTATAAAAAATAATGCATGTTTTTAATCTATAGGACAGTTTTCCTGAATTGCTAAAATACATTTCTTGGAACCATCACCCACTTTCTCAAAAATTTAAATACAAAACCAAATCTTCAAACTACATTCAGAGACCATCTGATGCTTTTCAAAATAAAGAAATTTACTCAAAACCATTTTATCTGTGCTCAAAATCAAACAATGCTTTCAGATCATACACAGCTCAATATCATAAACACTGCAGAGCATTCATTAGACCATTCAGTCCAAATATATAAATCTAATATGAAAACCTTCTGGATCAAAAAGTAAAAAATAAAATAATCGACTTTTGAGTGTTTTTATGGACAGTGGGAACTTTGTACATTGGGCAATAAAATTAACAATAAAAACTAGTTAAAATGATTATATGGTCAAGACTATTGAATGTCAGCTTATAGGCAGTATTTCTGCTCTTTGAAAGTAAAACACATAGCCGCACAAGCACAGAATTCAGGAAAGTTGTTTTTGGGGTACAATATTTATATGTATTGCCTATCATGTCCATTTATAGCCTTTACACATCAGCTTGTATACTTGTATGGTTAAAAAGCTGCAAATTCGAAGACGCTGACGTCACGTCAGGTCGTCACGTGGGTCACCCGTTTGAAAGTTCAAGACGTTCGGATAGACGTTCGGATAGACGTTCGATCGGTCGGTCGGTCGTTCGGATGTTTGATTTTGGCACGGAGTACCCGCCATAGTAGGCGGTCATATGCAAACGACTGTACCGTGACGTCACTTCATACCATGGATCCAGATTCCAGAACGAGCTGTATTTAGAGCTTGATTAAATAAATTATTCGTTTATAATGGGGAGGACGTCTTAAGCTATGAAACTTGCAGGACGTTTTAATGGTACAAAGACCTCTTATGGTTTCTCATGTCATGACCCCTTTAAGAAGACTGCACAGATCAACTGGCAAGGAACTGAGAGGGAACTCTCAAAATAGTCTGGGACGAGAGATGGAGGACAGTGTCTAGAACGCAGAAATGACTGTCTGCAGTGTAAGCTGTACTGATAAATGTATAGTTGCTGCTTCTTCTAACTGTCCCCAATTTATTTCCTGTTCAAATGTTCAAAGCTTTCAGTAAAGACTGGGTCAAATACAGGTTAAAAGTATGTATTTTAACAATTAGGTATATATCTTTAAAGAGATGCTCTTTAATCTGACACAAATCTGCTTCTTTAAATATTGTCTCTGGAATTTCATATTATAGCATAATATGATGGGTAATTTCAATAAAATTGAAAAAATGTCAATCTCACAGTGTGCTCTAATGCTTTAACTTGTTTGTGTGGTGTTGCTACTCATTTAGATGGAACCCAGATGATCCCTATAGTTGGGCCACATGCATATGATTCCTAGTTGGGCCCCATAAAGCCCTGTGAAATCCTGCATAAAACCTAAATGAGTAAGTTGCTGGGGCCAACATGAAACCCGTGGACAAACCCACTTACAGCCCGTTTTTCAGCCCATGTAGTAACCTTGCAGTACCCACAAAAAAACTAAAGCTGGGACAGAGATGGGTCTTGTGCATGTAGCCCAGTTGGGGCCCATCTGTTTATAAGTGCCATCCTATATGAAATCCATGTGGGCATTTGGCATGGGGCCATTATGTAACCCGTGGACAATCCCATACAGAGCCCATTTATCAGCCCATTTCAAACCCACATGGGCCCCACATACAAATGTCGACTGGGTTAAAGCTGGGACAGAGATGGATCTTGTGCATGTTGCCCACTTGCGTCCCACCTAGTACCAAGTGCAATCGTACATGAAATTCATCTGGGCAATTAACATGGGACCATTATGTTACCCGCGGACAACATGGGACCCATTTTTCAGCCCATTTCGAACCCACATGGGCCCCACATACAAATGTTGGTGGGCAACGTCTTGATAGACAGCGCGTGAATACTGAATTGAATTGTCTTTCATGTCTTGACTAAATAGGCTACCCTTTTCAACTTTACAAAAAGATCCTTTTATATTTAATTTATACAGTAAAGAATATGCAATGTTTTCTCACATTTGATAACTTTATTCAAATTTCTGTACCTTAGATCTACCCGAAAAACTCTAAAAACACTGTTTATTTCATTTGTAGCCTTTCTTTGTTCTATTGTATTTATTTGTGCTATATATGTGTAATTTGATTATTTGTTCTTATTTTATTACTGACTGCTTGTCTTGTTAATGTTTTAAATTCACATAAATTCGGCTGGTAGTTTTTGTAGTATCAAGATTGGAATAAGAGTTGATATTTCACTGGTGTCTAAACATTTGTACCACTGACCCAGTCCTCAGCACTGAGCCCTTCTGGAGCCGCTCTAAATATGTGCTGTGCTATTAAATGAAAGATAAAATATGATAGAGCAATAGAATGAACAGTGAAAGTAACAGAAGCTCAAACAATGCATTTTAGCAGGCTTAATTAAGCATGAAAATAACTGAAGGAAATATATATTTGATGAACAAATTAAGCCAGCTAATATGATTTATATTCTTCTATTACATTATCTTCTAATACATTTAAAAATTAGAAATGCAGTGAAAATATAGGTATCGGCTTTCGGTATCGGTATCGGCGAGTAGGGCTGCATGATTAATCGCAATTTACCTGTAATCGCACTTAAATCGATTAGGCTTATCACGATTTTGAAATCGCAAAGGCTGCGATTATTTGTTATGCTCAGCTTGTCAGTTATGTACGGCTCTGTAAACGCTGCTCCATCTGAAAGCACTGTGAGTTTGAGTCACTTATAACGTGCATTTGAAAAAGCAACACGCGTCAAACATCTCTCCAAACACGAAAATCATTTATGAACCTCTTGTCCAACAAAAGACAACATTTAATAACATGCATTTACTCCAAACTCACTTCATAACGACAGTTGAGCATCCTTCTGTGAGATGATGTGCCTTCTTACACAGAAGGCAGTCATGTATTTATAAGTCATGTTTAATCAAAGCGTTTAAATCTTCTGTTTATTCAGCTACAGCAGGGGTGTCCAAACTCAGTCCTGGAGGGCCACTGTCCTGCAGAGTTTAGCTCTAGCCTGCCTCAACACACCTACCTGGAAGTTTCTAGAATGCCTAGTAAGACCTTGATTATCTAGTTCAGGTGTGTTTAATTGGGGTTGGAGCTAAACTCTGCAGGACAGTGGCCCTCCAGGAGCAGGATTGGACATCCCTGAGCTACAGCGATAGGGATTTCCTGGGATGATGCGCCGTTATTGTACTTCTGCGGCGTTCAAATGGGGCAGTATTTACTACCGATCAGCCGCACTCCACTGACAAGCTGCGCATAAGATAATCGCAGCCTTTGCCAAATCGCGTGCGGTTTTATTGCGATTAATCGTGCAGCCCTATCGGCGAGTACCAAAAATGGGAGTATCGGTATTAGACTCGTTCTGGAAAAAGTGGTATTGGTGCATCCCTAATTTAAATCAAAGATTTGTTTATGCGTTTTGTTTTGAGATTTCACCGGAACGAAAAGAGAGTCTCCGCCACGGATTGAGCGACAGATTGAAGTGAAGTCTGTGTGAAGAGCACGAGCGCCAAGAAAACACTGTTGCCCTTCGCCACTGATAACAGCGGCAACAAACACTCAGCATGATTTAAAAACATTGGCCGGTCCAAGGGTTGGGGCCATAGACTGTAAAAAAATATGGACGTAGTGTCCGTGACGTCACCCGTAGGTTTCTGAAGACCGTTTTTGAAGCCTAAAGTGGGCATAGCCGACCGTCGCCATCTTGGCAGCGTGTCACTCCCGAATTTATTTATTTTTACAGTCAGACAATGAGCTGAGGTAACGTGACGGCTAACAGACAGCAGACAAGCGGCTAATGATGACTAATGTCCACAGCAGCGGGAATCCACCTGTCACTCAAAAGTGGACACACCCTTAATTATGCAGAAATTTAAGGCTTAATATAATTGATAATTGAAGAGGTTGCCGCTTGGTTGTGACCAGACAGGCACTGGCCCCAACTGAAACCTGATTGGCCCCTGAAGTGCCCCTGCAGTGTCACTCATAATCGCTGATCTACGTCAATTCAACCCGCGTAAACAGCGCTCATTCAAGGATGTGCATTTATTGCACAGACGGCGCAAGAGCATTTAACGTAAGTGTCCGAAATGAATGTGCAGTTCAGTTGAATGATAAAGTTTGTTAACTTTTACTTAATGCTGTTGAACCAATAAACCTTCTCCTTGTCCGTGCCGCCACCATGTTGCCCGACTAAAAGAAGCTGCCATTTCTGTTGCACATGAGAAACATCAATCATCAAATTAAATGAAAGTAAAACGAAACTGCGCTTGTTAAAATTACAAATGACTTGCTTCTAGCTTCTGACCTACTCCTCAATACTAGTTTTACTTGATGTTAGTGCTGTCTCCACTGTTATGCTTATGATACTTAGTTATAGTTATATATTTCATCTATTATTTATTGGACCAAAACATTTGTACACAGAATCTCTTAGAATAAAATTTGCATCTAGAAGGATGTACTGTTACTTCATCCTCAACAGTTAAAGTTCTGGGTGTTAAAGTTGTGGACAATTTAATGTTCCTAGTCACCCTGGTGTGCTAAAAAATGTAAATATTAATGGGAATATAATTCAGAGATATTTTACTCATAAAAAAATTCTAAGTGTCCCAATAATTGTGGCCAACGTGTTTTGGAGAAAAACATTGATTATTTTACTTCAATGAAACATTGAAACAAAACTTTTTTTCTTTTTTTCTTTTTTGAATGAAAGATCAAAAGGATAAACAATGCAGATTCATTTTTACAGCCATCTTTGATCATATTTACCAGGGGTGCCAATAATTCTGACCACAATGTTATATTAGACAACTTGTCTTTCAAAAATCATATTTCATATATTACAAAAGCCTTACATCTCTAAGCTATGAAACATGTTATCTGTTTCTGATGCAGAAAAGTTAGTTCATGCATTCATGACCTTTAGACTAGATTATTGTAATGCATTACTAGCTGGTTGTCCTGCATCCTTAATAAACAAGCTACAGTTAGTCCAAAATGCAGCTGCTAGATTTCTTACAAGGTCAAGAAAATATGACCATATAACCCCAATTTTATCATCTCTACACTGGTTATCTATTAAGTGCTGTATAGATTAAAAGTATTGCTACTGACCTATAAAGCCATAAGTGGTTTTGCTCCTGTGTATTTAACTGATCTTCTATCACCCTACAATCCATCACTTTCTTCAAGATCACAAAACTCTGGGCTTCTGGTAGTACCTAGTATACTGTATCTAAGACCACTAAAGGAGGGAGAGCGTTTTCACATTTGGCTCCTAAACTCTGGAATAGCCTTCCTGATAATGTTCAGGGCTCAGACTCACTCTCCCAGTTTAAATCTAGATTAAAGACACTTCTCTTTATCCAATCATTCAATGCACCTCATAACCTTATACTCCAGTTATATCAGATCAAAAGCACATGATTATCTATACTTGAAATATTATGAACAGCAGCTCCGCTGATTATTTTACATTTGCTTTTCTGTTTTTACCTCGGGATCCTGAGTACGCCAGCTCCAGTTTGGATCCAGCCTCTTATGAAGATTTCAGATGATCCAACACTTGTGAAGAGAGGACGCCAACCCCTGCGAGGACATCAGAAGATGCCAACTCTGAAACAACATACAAAACTGCTAAATTTTCTGTATATTGTAATCATTATGATCACAACTTGTAATAATTGCTTTAACTCTTTCCATTGACGGAATTTTCCAGTTTTCCGTGTTTTCACTGTTATACGGTAGGGGGCGCTATCCCACATCTTCTGAAAGAGTACAGAATCTCCTGATCAAAACACAGGCAAAAAAAAGCAGAAAGGAAAAAAAAGCAGAAATAAGCGATAAAAGCATTGCTTGCACGTCTTTGAAAACAAACACAATTTTTAAAATGTTGTTGTTTTTATGAAACTGACCCACATTTAAGTGTTGATAAAAAAGAATACCTGAAGTGTAGTTTCTGTTAGTTATTTTGATATATTGTATGTTCAGATATTCATTCAACAAATTATTCTGGGGGCCATGAAAGTTTTGTGAAAATGATCAAAAACACTGGCAGTTGCAATTTTTTTTAAAGACTCTGTATTATCTTAGAACTGTACATTTTGACATATTGTCATTATTTTGACATTATATAGAAACATGCATTCGTGAGTAGCCTAAATCTTCACTCTGTTATTCATGAGCTCTGAACTCGTAATTATGATATTTTCGACTCCACTTGAAGGACACATACAGTAAACACAGCAGTAAAGTGTGTGTGTGAACGAGGAAGCTGCTTTACAGACACGCCTATTTTACACACGTCACTCAAACACAGAACCAGGAAACTATTTCAGCTCCTCAGTTCAGAGAAACAGAAACTGAAGTGTTGTTGAGCTGTTGTGTGTTTGTGTCTCTCTGTATTCATGCAGTAAAATGGCAGAAGCCAGAATTTCAGTGGATCAGAATGAGTTCACGTGTCCAGTGTGTCTGGATCTCCTGAAGGAACCAGTGGCTATTCCCTGTGGACACAGTTACTGTAAGATCTGTATTACAGGCTGCTGGGATCAGGAGGATGAGAAGAGAGTCTACAGCTGCCCTCAGTGCAGACAGACCTTCAGTCCAAGACCTGCTTTAGCTAAAAACACCATTCTGGCTGAAGTGGTGGAGAAACTGAAGAAGACTAAACTTCCTGCTGACTGTTACGCTGGAGCTGGAGACGTGGAGTGTGACGTCTGTACTGGAAGAAAATACAAAGCCGTCAAGTCCTGTCTGGTGTGTCAGGAATCTTACTGTCAAACTCATTTAGACCGTCATGAGGAATATCACTCTCGTAAACCACACAAAGTGATTGATGCCACTGGACGACTGCAGGACATGATCTGCCGTAAACATGATAAAGAGCTAGAAATGTTCTGTGTCACTGATCAAGAATGCATTTGTGTGTGGTGTAAAGAGTATGAACATAAAAACCACAAAACTGTATCAACTGCAGCACAGAGGACAGAGACACAGGTATGAACTGAGAGGGATTGATCACGCAGTGATATGAAATATATACGAATATATATGCAGATATGAAAGGGTATATAGACATATGCCCACCTACTGGCAACAGAAACTGGCATGGTTAACACAGTAATGCAGTACTAACCACATAATTATTGTGTACTAAGCATGCTAGAAACATACTAAACATGCTAGCAACACTTAGCTGAGTCATGAAGCATGCTATTATCACCATTATACAAAACATTTTGTAACTGACTTTGACATACTCTTACTATATACCTCCTTAAATGCACATTGCCCATCCATGCTCTGTCTTCCTAAAGCCACCGAGTGACGCTTTCATCGCTGCTTGTAGCTTTAATTCACATATACTTTTTTTGTTGCTGTTTTTCAAAGTATTTATTTTTTTAAAGGGACCAATTTTGATTCACAAATCAAATCATTGATCAACTCATGTACGCAGAGCTCAAATCAAAGATGATGACGTCAATAACATCAAACTTCACTGATCTGTGGTTTGAACCTTCAGTATAAACTTGCCATGCTAGATCTTTAACCCTTATTGTGTGATAGTAGTTTTATGTGTCATTTGCTGTTATTGGTTTGTCCTCCAGAAACAGCTGAAGGAGACGCAGATGAAGATCCGTCAGAGAATCCAGCAGAGACAGAAAGATCTTCATCAGCTGAGAGAGGCTGTGGAGTCTCATAAGGTGAGTCTGGAGAAGAAGAGAAGTGTGAGACGTCTCAGTTTGGACTCACTGAACTCACTGTGTGATTGTGATGTGTGTGTAACAGCGCTCTGCACACACAGCAGTGGAGGACAGTGAGAAGATCTTCACTGAGATCATCCGCTCCATTGAGAGAAGCCGCTCTGAGGCGACACAGCGGATCAGAGATCAGGAAAAGACTGCAGTGAGTCGAGCTGAAGGACGACTGGAGCGACTGGAGCAGGAGATCAATGATCTGAGGAGGAGAGACGCTGAGCTGGAGCAGCTTTCACACACACACCATCACATCCAGTTCCTGCAGGTAACAGAGATCTAGAAGAACTGGATCATAGTGGACTTGAGCAAGAGACTCACAGAGAAACATTTCATGAGAGCAGAATGAGACTAACTTAAGCAGGGCAAAAAAACACTCTAAAGCTCAGCTATTTGCATTTAATAAAAACATTAAACTATTCCACATTCATTTAACTGCAAATAACATGCAATTAAGTTTCTGAAAACATTACAGCCAATCTGCACTTATATATTTTTAAAGTATATTATTTCTGTTACAAGTACGGTACTTTCTTTTTCACAAGGAGTGTAAGTGTGAAATACTAGAGTTTGTAGCATTAAATGATGAATATGAGAAGAATGTGCTGATTGTGTGAAAGTGCTGGATTGAAGCGAGTCACTGAAGAGAAGTGAAGTCAACAAGAGCCGCTCAGATCTGATATAGTGCAGGTTATTGGCTGAAGTGTGGAGATGATGAGTTTTGATTTCTGTTTTCTGTAGAGTTTCCAGTCTCTCTCAGCACCTCCTGAATCTACAGACGAACCCGACGTTTCCTTCAGTTCTCTCTCCTCTTTTGATGGCGTGAGAGAATCTGTCCGTCAGCTGAGAGACAAACTGGAGGATTTCTGCAAAGAGGAGCTCAAGAAGATCTCTGATAGAGGTAAAGTCCTGCGCCTCGTTTATACAGACGTGCGTAGAATGATCCGAAATATGAACGTACAGTTTCTGAAATGTTCCTATGATTTATAAAACATACAAATAATTTTCCTAAACGCATCCCACTTTATAAATCACAGTTCATCTTTAATTCATGTGCATCCACTCTACAGAACAGCCACAAACATCCCTTGATGGTTTACAAGTAATAAATACTTATGTATATATATTGAAATTGAAATCCATTGAAATTTAGGATTGAATCCGATACGTGTGTTATATATATGAGTCATCTGGAGATTGTTCTGTTCTCAGAAATGAGTCCTGCATCATCTAATATCAGATTAGAAATGTCTTAGAAATGGATGTATTTTATCTTGTCATTTCTCTTCACACTGTTCATGTCTGTTTATTTCCACAGTCACATTCACCAACATGAATCCCAAGACCAGGAACGACTTCCTACAATGTGAGTCACTGAGAAACAAGCAGAAAAACTCACTGAATGTGTTCATGTTCTTCCTGTAGAAGGAGAAATAAACATGATAGAAGAGTTTTATAATTGATCATGTAAATGATGATTTGCACAGGATATCTGATCAGCTGCACTGAGACACTGATGATACATTGTTCAGAAACATTAAAAGATCAGACAGATTCATAATTCCTGATTCTGATGTGTTTTCTCTCCATCAGATTCCCATCAGCTGACTCTGGATCTGAACACAGTGAATGAATACCTCAGTCTGTCTGAGAGGAACAGAGTGATTACTGACACTAACACACAACAGTCGTATCCTGATCATCCAGACAGATTTGATCAGTGGCCTCAGGTGTTGTGTAGAGAGAGCGTGTGTGGACGCTGTTACTGGGAGATTGAGTGCAGTGGGAAAAGTGGTGTTGATATATCACTGTCATATAAGAGCATCAGTAGGAAGGGATGGTGTAATGAGTGTTGGTTTGGACGTAATGATCAGTCCTGGAGTTTGTCCTGCTCTTCCTCCAGATACTCATTCTGGCACAATAACAAACGCACTGTTCTCCCTGTAAAGTCCATCAGCAGAAGAATAGGAGTGTATGTGGATCACAGTGCAGGAACTCTGTCCTTCTACAGCGTCTCTGACACAATGAGCCTCATCCACACAGTCCAGACCACATTCACTCAGCCGCTCTATCCTGGGTTTTGGGTTGCTTCTGGATCATCAGTGAAACTGTGTTGATGTCTCAGAATAGACTGTAGAGAGATTTTACCCATAATACATTGAGCTGATAAATCAGTAAGAGTGAGATGTTACAGAGACTCTTATTTTAATTTTCAGCTGAACTTCTGCTACTGAAATAACAGAATCAGAATAATTGTGTGCATTAGTTTTTTGTTGTTGTTTTTTTTCAATTGCTACAAGCATCGGTCGATACTGAAGCCTCATCTTCAAAACTCTTCACACATTCAGTGAAACAGAAGTCTATGCCAAACTGTGAATATTTTTTCATTGCTTTTGTAGTGTGGTTAAAAAGATCAATATGATTTATGTAATACTAAACAAAATGGTATGTGAGTTTATTGTTTTGTTGGTTAACTGGAGAAAAATAAATTGTAATTCAAGAAATGTCCACTAGGGCGAAACCAAAGGCTGCAGGCAGTAGCTGACACAAACTGTGTTGTGCGTCACAAGTAAATACAGCTTGACGCACAGACAACAACGAGTCCGTGTCTTCTCGTCTATTATAACGTCTATTTTCTCCTTTTCCAGGTATAGACTATTAATTATTGCATTTCTGTCATGAGTTAAAGGCAGGGTAGGTAGGAATTGTCTAAAAAACTTCTTTTTCAAATTTGTTTAAACTTTATGTATATATCAATACATAATTAAAATGTAAGTACTCTGAAAAAGAAAGTATAAAAATCGAATGTATGTAGACCTCTCACGACTGTTTTAAAGACAGCTCATTATTTCCATTCACTCCACCCCCTCCCTTCTGGGCTCCTTCCAAAGACACGCCCCCAAAACCCTTTAACGCGCGACTCCGACCGCTGAGCTGGAAGACGCATTATTTACCACAGACGAGCGGAGAGGAAGGAGCGCAGTGCATGTAGTAACATCATGTCAGAATCACATGTAATAAAAAAAATCTAACTTTATCATTATGAATATAAACAAATAAGATGTATTTTAGTACTCACTATCAAGCTAGTATATCGATATTGGTAAAGTTTAAATTATATATTTTTTTGATTCGCTAACGAGCTAGTTATAACTATAAGGCAAATCTAAAAACAGGTTGCATTGATACACGTTTTTCCATTTCCATTAGTTACACTGTGATGGCGATGAATTTCGTGTAAGATTCATAACATATACGTTCATATATTCTGCATGTAAGAGTTTCCATGATGAAAGCATTGTTGACTCTGAGGGTAAATCTAGTTCTAAAAAAAGTTCCTGGATGCGGAGTAACGTCAGGTCTACTAGCTGTTAAACATGTATTTTGTTATGTAAAGTTAAATTTTGCACAATTCAACACTACAGCTATCAACTTGAGCTAGGCCTATTGATTATTTATCAACTCTACTATGGCTCGCTAAGTAATGTTATGATAGCTATATTAGGCAGCTACATGTGCTAGTGATACATGATTCATGAAAACATAAACAAAAAAAAATATGTCTAATCAAATTACAAAAAGAAAGATTACCTGTCCAGCAGAAATAAAGCCATCAAGGAGTCACTTTTCAGCCCCTTGAGGTCCCTCAGTTCTCGCCATCGCTGGAAAGCCACACCGATATTGACTCGCGTTTTATTTCTTGGTTTATCCAAAGACTTTTTGTTTATTGCCTTTTCTAATACTGTCTTCTTTTTTTGGCCTTGTTTGCCTTCGCTAACTGCATATGCTGGTAATGTGAATTTTGAACGCTCTCTCTCTGCCATTATTTTGCTATTCCTAGGTGCCTCTTGAACTCCTCAAATCAAACGGGTGCGCGCATGTAGTCAGATCCTTTATCAACAGGGTGGTTACCATGGTTGCGAGAGAGAGTGACAGTCGCCTAAGCCAATCCTTTGTTTCGTCCCGAATGGAAATAATGAGCTGTGTTTAATGCAGATTAAACGGTCTAGAGTCACTCAATTTTTATACTCTTTTTTTCAGAGTACTTACATTTTAATTATGTATTGATATATAAAGAAAGTTTAAACAAATTTTGGAAAAAAGTTCTTTAGACAAATCCTACCTACCCTGCCTTTAAGACTATACAGTGGTTGTAAAGCTGGTTATTTCTCTGAACATATGTGAAAAATGTAAGGTTTGATGGCTTAATTATCGTGTTTGACACGCTAACCACGAGGAAATTGTGGGCAAAACTGAACGTATCTTATGTCCTTGTTTAACTGTAATGTAAAAGTTAACCATTTATTAACTGAAATGGTTAGGAGCAAATGAGCAGATGTTATGTGGAACATATACTGTAGTCCATGTTGTTTTTTTGTATTTCATGGTTAATTTGTTTATTGGTAATTAACTGTTGAAATAGTGTTACATTTTATTTTAGTGTCAAAGTTATAGAAAAGTTGATAAAGGACTGAATATTAAAAATGCAGTTTAGTGCTTATACAAATTCACAGTTATAAAAGTGAGGTTATAAAAATGTGTACAAAAATGTATTTAAATTACAGTTATGGTGACTGTTGTAATACATTGTGATAGATTGAAGATACATTGAAGCATTGCTGATTTCGTCTGCATATTAATGTGAACTAATGTATTTTTATGTACTAATGTACTAATGTACACTTCTGCAGGGATTATATTGAAATATAAAATATTAGCAGAATATTTACAATGAAATTAAATAATAATTATTACAAACAACTAATTTCAGTGCTATTTTTAGTCTGGATCATGGAAATTTCTCATTAATTTTTTATGCTGTAATACAGTCAATTAAATGAAAAGGTCTTATTCTTATCATATAATGAATATTTACACCTCACCTTATCCGGCCCACCCCTGACGTCCTGGAAAATTGGGTGGCTTCACTTCTGCCGTAATGGATACCAACAAGTGAGGACCAGTAATGGTGGTGGCACTAGACATATGACGGTTGAAAAAAAGACTTTCCTGTTTTACAAATCATGGAAATGAGAAAGAACCTTTTTTTCCCAAGTGGACAGTCACCAAAAGGTCCAGGAACAGAATTTTCACTTTTCATGTTTGTGATATTAAAAGAAACCAAATTCCCTTGGATAGCACTGTTGGATATCTGTATGAACAAACAAAACTGAAAATGTTGAGATTTTACATTCACACTAAACAGGAGGTGTGTCTCACAGACGTAGAGTCTTTCTCTGAGGGAGAAAAAGAGGAATGTAATGAACACTCTGGATTAGACAGTGATACTGAGAGACCTGCTGGAATGGAGGATGATCCACAGAGTGGTTTGACTTTAGAGACCATGGGAGTAGAGACACCCAGCACTTCACACAGCTTCCTTTCATCACCAAACGTTACCAAAAGAACCGGCACAGTCCAAAGACTCACAAGCGCCTCAAGTGACGAGGAGACTGATGAACTGTGGACTCAAAGTGTGCAGCAACCGAAGAGTCCACAGCATTCACATGATATACAACGAGGCTGTGAATTCGTTGACTTGACCGATCAGATTCCTCCACAACACAACAGCATATCTGAAACCCTTGGAGATGATGATAAGGAAGACACAGCTAAGTGGAATGAAGGTGATGAACTTGGACAAACACATGAAGACCAAGCAATTGTGATGACATGGAATCTGAACGAGAACATCATACTGGTAAATGTGGTCCAAATGTACCAAATGTCTCAGTACAGATGTGAAAAAAGGAAATATTCAGACTAAAAGAGTTATAAAATAACCTTAAAACTATAATGTATATCCTAATTATAATAGAAAATAAATCCAGGGGGCTTTTAAGGTCACAGTACATACGATGTCCCCAGCTTTGTGCTTCTCACTCATCACTAGACGACTGTTACATTATCTACAGTGACACTTTTTTATGTTTTTGTAACAATGTGTCTCACTTTTATGTTTTGCATGTTTATTGATCCTCCAGAATGCAGAGCTGAATGAAGCTGAAACTGAGGGACCATCACCACTCTCAAGTGATCCTGCACTGCTGGAGAGAGATTCACAAATGTTGCATGTCATGTGAAGCCCTTTACATAATAGATCATCAGTCCTAATATTCCTGCACTGTCAATTCAAAATACACAGATTTGCATATTTTTGTAAGATTCAACTTTTGTTTGTTTAGATAAAAAAAAAGATTACACAATAAGGAACAAATAATCTACATAAACTCTATAGATCATATACACAATATATAAGAACAAACGGTAACACTTTACAATAAGGTTCATTAGTTAACATTATAGTTAACTACCTTAGTTAACATGAACTAAGAATGAACAATACTTTTTCAGCATTTATTAATCTTAGTTAGCGATAAGAACGTTTTGGGGAACCGGGCCCTGATCGATGATGGTGAGATGATCAGATCATACTGGCTGTTGTCAGACTCAAAACACATGCAATACTGACACACTACAGCAAAAGATAATAATAACTGGCTTAAAACCATTGTTTTACTGAAAATACTAACGTGCCTAAGACTTTTGCACAGTACTGTATATAATAAAAGATTTTCATGTTCTTTCTGTTAACAACAGGACACTGGAGTTGACAATTGAGTAATGACTTAAGATATATTTTGCTGACACAGTCCAGTCCCCATTCTTCGTAATTGCAATGAATGACAACAGAATTTTCATTTAAAACTGTTCCTGTAAAACATGCCTATATGGTTTGTTCAGTAATACTTTACAATAAGGTTCATTAGTTAACATTAGTTAATGTATTTACTATCATGAACTAACAATGAGCAATACATTTGTTACAGTATTTATTAATCTTTGTTAATGTTAGTTAATAAAAACACAGCTGTTCATTCTTTGTTCATGTTAGTTCACAGTGCATTAACTAATGTTAACAAATACAACCTTTGATTTTAATAACGTATTAGTAAATGTTGAAATTAATATTAAGTAGTTCTTAACCTATTCCTTAACCTCTCTCTTAACGTTATGGCACGATTCCCGACACGTTTGTACGCTAAGTATATCTTCTGTAAGTCACACTTTCGTAAGGTTGGTCTGGACCACTCTTAGCTTTACCTTATCACTGTTGCAGGTCTATACGAATATAATTCTGAAGTTTTAATACACCCAGACAGTGTTCAGTTAGGCTAATTCAAGTGTTTTCATGCAAAGAATAAAATTGTCATTACACTGATTGTTGTTAGATTTTTAATTATATTATTATACAGTATTATTAATTTAATTAAAAAGCGCTTTTAAAGGCCAGTGAAAGCATAGGCTACTGTCAGTTAAGTCCTATTCGGACGCTAATATTGTTTCTCATGGGCTTGTAAGGTATTTTAAATTTATAGGGGTGAGTCGGTGATTTTAGTGCCGATTATTTTTTATCATATCCCATGAGTCCTAATAAATGCAATTTCAACTATTTCTGAAGTGCTTCTTTTATAAAGAACACCGCTTTCTCACATAAACAGCCCCTGCACGAGAGAATAATTCATTCTCGAGCCATCGATATCAACCAATTCAGCACCATCGCCACGGACAGCGCCCGGTAACGTCGCACGTAAGAAGGAATATCTTAAGCGGCTTCCTAAGGTATGGTTCGGGGAACACACTTAGAAACATAAACAACTTTGGTAAGATATATCTTTCGAGTCTTCTTAGCGCGCTAAGAGTGAGCGTTATCGGGGAACTGGGCCCTGAACATTATCAGGAAGGCTATTCCAGAGTTTAGGAGCCAAATGTGAAAACGCTCTCCCTCCTTTAGTGGACTTAGATATACTTGGTACTACCAGAAGCCCAGAGTTTTGTGATATTAAAGAAAGTGATGGATTGTAGGGTGATAGAAGATCAGTTATGCCCATATGGGTATGAAATGGGCTAAAAAATGGGTCCCATGTTGTCCACGGGTAACATAATGGTCCCATGTTAATTGCCCAGATGAATTTCATGTACGATTGCACTTGGTACTAGGTGGGACGCAAGTGGGCAACATGCACAAGACCCATCTCTGTCCCAGCTTTAACCCAGTCGACATTTGTATGTGGGGCCCATGTGGGTTTGAAATGGGCTGATAAATGGGCTCTGTATGGGATTGTCCACGGGTTACATAATGGCCCCATGCCAAATGCCCACATGGATTTCATATAGGATGGCACTTATAAACAGATGGACCCCAACTGGGTTACATGCACAAGACCCATCTCGGTCCCAGCTTTAGTTTTTTTGTGGGTACTACAAGGTTACTACATGGGCTGAAATACGGGCTGTAAGTGGGTTTGTCCACGGGTTCCATGTTGGCCCCAGCAACTTACTCATTTAGGTTTTATGCAGGATTTCACAGGGCTTTATGGGGCCCAACTAGGAATCATATGCATGTGGCCCAACTAGGGATCATCTGGGTTCCATCTAAATGAGTAGCAACACCACACAAACAAGTTAAAGCATTAGAGCACACTGTGAGATTGAAATCTTTTCAATTTTATTGAAATTACCCATCATATTATGCTATAATATGAAATCCAGAGACAATATTTAAAGAAGCAGATTTGTGTCAGATTAAAGAGTATCTCTTTAAAGTTATATACCTAATTGTTAAAATACATACTTTTAACCTGTATTTGACCCAGTCTTTACTGAAAGCTTTGAACATTTGAACAGGAAATAAATTGGGGACAGTTAGAAGAAGCAGCAACTATACATTTATCAGTACAGCTTACACTGCAGACAGTCATTTGTGCGTTCTAGACACTGTCCTCCATCTCTCGTCCCAGACTATTTTGAGAGTTCACTCTCAGTTTCTTGCCAGTTGATCTCTGCAGTCTTCTTAAGAGCCTCTGCAAAACAAATTAGTTTTTATTAGCGATTATGATTTTAGAGAAATAATGTTACTTGCACATGTCACAATACCTTATGAAAGAATAACAACTTTTACTCAGGATAAAAAACAAAAACAGCATTAAACTTCGATTGGAATGGTCATGGTATTGGAATATCACTGGAAGGGCATTCGGGAAATCAACAGAGAATTACTGTTTATTTATTCAGACTATTCCGATTTAAATTTGTATTAATAAAACCAGTTTATAAAGTATGAATATGTGAAAAAGCATCAATGTTTGAAAGCATCAATTCATTCATTCATACAAGTTATTAAAAAAAATGATAAACAAAAATAATAATAATACATTATTTGTCTCAAGCCTTTTTTGTCATTTTAATATTAGGTAGTTTCTCACAACCAGATTCTCAGTCCATGATAGAATGGGCTGATAAAATTATGCATAAAGTATTTTAATTATTTGTTATTGCTAATGATTTATGATTGCTTTTAAAGTAAAAATATAAAAATATTATTCTTTGTATCTTTGGAAAATAATTGAGGTGATCACAGGTGTGGATGATTCTTAAATTTCCAGGATGGCTCGACTTAAGAGTTACAGTTTTAATAACAAGTTAGAATAAAGAAATGAGAATCTGATTCTTTCAGTGTTTCAGACAGAGATCACGATTCTGAACAGAGAAATTAACAACATAACATGTAATTTACTAGATGTTCTGACAAATGTTCATTTCTGCAGTCGATTTAAAATGTTTAATCTGAATGGAAAAAAAAAAGGTTTGAATGAATGATTTAATGACTAAAATACGTTTCATTACTGGATGAATCAGCATTTTTGAACGAATCTCTAGAATGAATGATTAAAGTTTCAAGTGTCAAGTTTCTTGCAAAAGTTGATTTACTCTATTTTGACTGCTACTGTAGACAGTGTTTATATCTGAACTATAAACTTTTATCTCAGTACTTCTGTGGTCATTTGAATTACGAGCTGATGTAGTTGTAAAATGATCTTCCCACTCATCATTCTGTGAAGTGTTGCAGGACAACGTTGTCCAACAAGTGCTTGTTTCGGACTCTCATCGGCAGATGCCTTGTTTTGGGCATCTGGGCATTGTTTTTTTACTTGATTAATATAAGCAGCACAGAAAGCTTTGTGTGCTCCGCGTCTCCTCATAAGGACCTGAAATAGGTAAATATAAGTCTGCTTTTTAAAATAACGGAGGATGGTTAGTTTGTGACAGTTCGTGCAGTGCGTGCACATCAAAAGATTAAATCAGATTTTAAGCTTGTGACTTATAAATGCACATCAACCCGATGACTTAACATTCATTTAAAAACTATTCATCAATCAGAATGATTTCATTTTAATTGAACAAAAAATGTCTATGTAAATGTGGGTACTGACAGCGCCAACGCAGATATAAATGTTCACTGTGATCTCACTTGACAAAGGTTTAAAACAAATCGTTGTCATTTAGGAAAATATTGCGTGGGTATTTGAATCGAGGTCAAAATTTATGTATTTAGAGAAACATTACACTTAATTCAGAATCCTAACTACACATAGTATATAGTTCACTTTAAAAACTGAAAATTAGCCCATGATTTACTCTCCCTCAAGCCATCCTAGCTGTATATGACTTTCTTCTTTCAGACGAATACAATCAGAGTTATATTAATAAACACATTGACACTTCCAAGCTTCATAATGGCAGTGGATTGCAACCATTGAGCCTGAGTTAGAGTACGAAAAATATTCATATTTAAAACTTTATAAAGTAAAATAAATAGCTTCCGGCCAAACAAACATACAGATTTCACTTAAGGGTAAAGCGCAACTTATGTGAGTAATGCGACATACTGCTGATATTTACACTACAGCCATTTGTTAACATTTCCAGTATATTTTCAATTAAAACATTACACTAACTTTTTTCTTGTCTAATACATATAAGACTTGAATAACATACAAATAAAATAAAAATGTATCAGTATTAAAGGCTGCAGTGATGTACTTTCAAAGAAAAACCTGACCACTTACTATGTCTGTGGTTGAATTTTATGTAATTAACAGAAAAAGTTGATTGTTCAGAGTAATTTTTCTGTACAGAGGAAGTATTTCTGTACTAATAACAAAAGTGATATTGCATAAGATGAAAAACGGATCAGCCATCTGTTTCACTTCAGCACTTTGCAGCTGTAGAGTACATTTCAAAATATTATACTAAAATGTATTTTCTTTTGTGAAAACAAAACGCATGCGTCACCGCTAGGGCCGAGGACAACCACCACTCCGGAGGAGCTACACCAAGACACACCAAAAGCCAGACAACGACGTGGTGTAAAAGCTTGATTCTTTTTATTGAATATAAAAACACTTTAAAGGAATGTCACTGCCACAGAACTCTTCATAGGGGCCACTCATCGGAACGGGGCTTCAGTGGGGGAAGGCTCAGGTCAGCCGCCAGTTGATCACCTCCTTGCACGGATCGGTACAGGGGGGAGGGGAAGGGACAAGGGATGGATGCCTTCGGTTAAGCAACAGCAGGGGCTGGGAAACTCTGCTCACAGGACCACAATAGAAGGGGGGGGGGACGAATTGGTCCAGAAGCCAGGACCTTCAGATGGCAGACAGCAGGCCAACGTAAGTAATGGGCAGGACACAGGAGGCTACAGGTAAGGATCGACAGACGGTGGGTTTTCTCTTCTCACAGGACAGCATCAGATAACTGAGTGTCACCTCTCTTTCACAGGACAACGGGGATTGGACGGAGGACCAAGACCTTTTTTGGTGAGGAGCAATGAGCAGTATATGGTAGGCAGAAGGCAATGACCGTCAGATGAAATGCAGTAGTCAGCAGTAGGTGGCGGGCAGGGTACAAGGGACTACAGGTGGGTGGCAGCAGACATGGGCTTTCTCTTTTCACAGGACAGCATCAGATAACTGGGTGTCACCTTCCTTTCACAGGCCAGCGGCAGTTGGGGTGCAGCGACGGATAATAAGATCCCTCGCAGGGCAGCGATGGCAGAATGCAGTGGCGGATAACAGGTTCTCTATGTTCACAATATAATAATAATTCTTGGTACTCCACCAGACTAGACGGTCTCCAACTAAGCTTTCAAAGTGCTGGTAACATCAAACGTTCAAACACTCGTGCATGTATCAAACCACTTTAAATATTCAACGTGCTCACTTCAATCGTCAGACACTGCAATGACACACCGCTTAACAGTGAAAAGTGTACCTTCACTTCAGCTCGTCGGGGCCGGCAGATCCACTAGGATGATACTTGCAAAAGGGAGACACCGAGTTCGGCCAACCGTCTTTACTTCCGCAGCCGTCCTGCCGCCTCTGCCTCTCGTCTTCTCGTAACCTCGACTTTGATCACGACCGCTCTGCTTGCCTGCGCACTCCTCCCTTCAACCTGCCGCTTCTCTCTTTTCAAACCGCCACGCACGCTCACTCTTCTTCTTCTTGTAGTTTCCGGCAGACTAGACGCATCGTATTGCTGCCCTCCTCTGTTGTCTAATCGCTATTTACAACTTATTTAATACTACTTGTCTATATCTTTTTATATACTCCAATGTTTCGCAGATATTCCATCAGTTTTTTCAATTTGATCCACCTATCCAAGTTCAATAAAGAACATAAATTAAAAACAGTTTCTCCAGTTGCTCCCAGTTCCCTGAACAATTTCTTCCTTTGAGGAGAATACCTCCTGCACTGCACTAATACATGCTTCACTGTTTCCTTATCTCCACATTCACACTGTCCATCAGGATGTTTACCAATCAGAGCCAGCCCACTCCTCAGCCCACAATGTCCAAACCTCAATCTAGATAAGACTACTGCATCTCTTCTGACATCTATAATTACATCTGTCTTTCTCTACCATTCTTTGTACTGAAAAATAATCTCTCCCTTTCCTTTCACAATCCCATGACCTTTGCCACATTTCTTGTACTGACCTATTTATTATTTCTGTGTAATCTGGTGACCCATATTGCAAATTAAGTTGAACCCTTTCCTCCTGCACTGCTTTCTTTGCCACCTCATCTGCCTCCTCATTACCCTCCACACCCATGTGCGCCGGAACCCACAAAAACCCCACCTTATACCCTGCTTTGTAAACTCTATACAACACCTGCAAAATTTCCACAAATAAGTCAGGTCTTGACTTAGATTTCATATCTTTAATTGTAATTAGAGTTGCTCACGCTCACTCGTTCCCAACACACGCTCAAATAGCCACTTGATTATCCACTGCAGCTGTTGCTCATCAATATGGGCGGCCATGACAGGCCTGGTGTTACACCGGAACTGTTTCCCCAAGGGAACTCGTTCCGTTCGTCGTAGTTCCTATTCGTCACCCGTCACCCGACACATGCAATAAGACGACTCTAACAAATAACAAAAAAACTGTACTAACAGCTCTGGTGATGTGCTTTAAATGAGAAAATCTGACCACTTATTGGAAAACACCAAATTTATTTGAAAAGTAAATTCAATGTTATGAAAATCAAATGTAAAACCTATTAATAATATAGGGGCCATTTAAATGGAATGTTATCCAAAGACGGCATGCTGTTCTTTTCCCCATGGAACACAAAAAATAATCACATAGATTGTTACCAACAAGTTTATAATAACTACAGACTGTCAAGTTCCAAAAAAGTGATTATTATGACTATGAACTATTCCTGAGCAGCATCAAATTCACAGGATGTCCATTTCAAAGTATTCACTGGACAGAATGTTAACAATCTCTGTGCAGAGGTCTGGGTAAGAACTGTGAGTATATGGTAAATCAAGAGTAGCTCCACTAGTATGAGCAACTGGTCTTCTGCTGAGGCCAGATTCAACACTGAAGCTTACCTTGATTTGATCAACACATATGACAGAAGAACCAGAACAGAAGCGAATAAATTTTTCTGCTCTGCTTTGGTCAGCATTTCTGACATAACGTTGCAGAGGATTGAGTACCATCTGTTCTTTCTGAGAGCGAATCACCTGTGTTGTTTGAAGAAGCTGTGCCACTTTTTTGCCAGTGGCCTTCTTTGTGCCATAGAGAGACAGGAGACTTTCCTGGTCTGGTACATTCAGCAGTGCAAATGACATGGTTTTGGAGAAGCAATCTATTATATATTTGGGCTCTTGAAGAATTGCTTTATGAGCCATTGTTTGTACGGCAACTTCCATGGTGTTTGTTGGAGGGATGCAATGAGAGCCCATTCTTGTGAAGAGGTCAAGCAAATCCTCTACATTCCTCCAGTGTGCCCTGATGAGCCTTTGCAACAGCAGATCGTTCAGTTGAAGAGAGGTAGTTGTGGAAAGATGACATCAGGACATCATCACTGACTGAGTCAATTCCATGCATGCTAAAATGAAAGCACTGGAATATTATATACACAGTATATATATTTTTCTATCTATTTTTTTATTGTCATTGACTGCTTTATATACTATACAATAATGTCAGTTTTGTCTCGCTGAATGTTCTTGTGTATCACACTGAGCTTTTTAGGTACATTTACAGATAAATGTACTGTATGAATACAAATGTTCATTTTATTTTTGTGTACTACAGTATTGACATTTCCAGGTCAGTTTTTACAATATGTATTCATACAGTATATTTATTTCTGCAGAAATGTGTAACATGTAAACTGAAGATTCACAGTTGCTTGCTCATTTTTACACACTCTATTATGTCTTTCTCTTCAACGACATGCAACTGTGAATTTTCAGTTTACATATAACACATTTCTACAGAAGTTACTGTACTGTATAAAGACATGCATTTATACAGTTAAGGGATGTTCCTACAGACATTACAAACATTCCATCTCAAAATTATTAATGGAATATCACACGTCTGACAGATTTTGAAAACTGAATGGATTATTTTTGCATGTGATGGCTCACAATGAAAGAATGTTTAGAAGTTGTGACGAGTTTGACAGTTTCACTGAGAATCAACTCATCAGTTTTGATCAACAAGCCATGTGGATTTAGTTATTGTGCAAATTGCAGTCGTACTAACTCTTTTGCACACATGCTAAAACACATGCTTAAATCAATAAAGAATTCAAATCTGATATGAACACAAAACTAATTGTTTAAAGATCTGGGCTGAGTTTCCCGATAACGTTGTCTCTTAGCGAGCTACGAAGACTCTTAAGGTATAACTTAACTGAAGGTATACCATTTCTAAGTGTGTTCCCCGAACCATACCCTAGGAAGCCGCTTAAGATATACCTTCTTGCGCGTGACGTTACCCGGCGCTGTCCGTGGCGATGGATGAATTGGTTGATATCGACGGCTCGAGAATCAATTATTCTCTCGTGCAGGGGCTGTTTATGTGAGAAAGCGGTGTTCTTTATAAAAGAAGCACTTCAGAAATTGTTGAAATTGCATTTACTAGGACTCATGGGATATTATAAAAAATAAT
Source organism: Vimba vimba (assembly GCA_022828995.1). Lineage (NCBI taxonomy): Eukaryota > Metazoa > Chordata > Actinopteri > Cypriniformes > Leuciscidae > Vimba > Vimba vimba. The sequence goes on along the minus strand of CM040817.1, from coordinate 49,521,019 downwards.
CCAAACTATAATAGCCTATAATAGCATAGCCTACATATTTTAAAATTGTATCATATATTGCTGCCATAATAACCATTTAAATTTTGTATGTGCTTTCTTCGCTTTCCCATTTTTGTTCGCTGAGGTGGAGCTGCGATGAAATATTGTTCTTGTAAATACTTTCCAGCATTTCAGTAATAAAAGTGTACGTCACGTACGGTGCTCTGCAGTGATCAAAAAGGATTTAAACAGTGGATTTTGAATCTCTTCTTGTAAACTCAGAGATGTGGATTCAGACGGCAGTTAAATCACCACACGACCTGTTTGTCAAAAAACAGTTGGTATTAATTTGGCCAGGGATTTTTACGTGGGTTGGGTGAGAAAAAACACTGATATTATGGATTCGGACGGCACTAAAATAACCGACTTACCCCTGTAAATGTTTAAAATAGGCTACTGTACGAGCCCATGAGAAACAATATTAGCGTCTGAATAGGACTTAAAGGAACACTCCACCGTTTTTTGAAATAGGGTTTATTCACCTTCTTTCCTACATTTAGATAGGTGGGCAAATGCATTTTTGTCTCAGTGCATGCATTGTTTTAGTTTGACAGGGTCGGCGCTAGCTTAGCTTAGCATAATGAATGGAATCCTTTGTTGCCAGCTAGCATGTCCTGAGTAAAAGTAATATAAAAAATAGAAAAAACCCACCTAATTACTTCTTGTGGCCTGCGTATTCACAACGAGTACAAATAGCGATGCAGATTAACACTAGGCGATTTCCTATGCAGATATTGACTTGGGACTATATTAGGGGGAAGCACAGGCGAAGCACTGCTACTTGGGCGCAGAGATATCACGCCCAAGTAGCAGTGCTTCGCCTGTGCTTCCCCCTAATATAGTCCTTAATATATAAGTCAATATCTGCCTAGGAAATCGCCTAGTGTTAATCTGCATCGCTATTTGTACTCGTTGTGAATACGCAGGCCACAAGAAGTAATTAGGTGTTTTTTTTTTTTTTTTAATATCACTTTTACTCAGGACATGCTAGCTGGCAACAAAGGATTCCATTCATTATGCTAAGCTAAGCTAGCACCGACACTGTCAAACTAAAACAATGCATGCACTGAGACAAAAATGCATTTGCCCACCTATCTAAACGTAGGAAAGAAGGTGAATAAGCCCTATTTCAAAAAATGGTGGAGTGTTCCTTTGAATAATAATTTGACAGAACGTTAAATGTTTGGTATACTTTTGTCTTATTTTGTGAGGTGAGGAGCACGAACAGCATATATATGTTTTTGAGCCAATGTTTTTTTATTATTTACCGTACTATTTGCAAAAATGGGCACAAAAAGTACCTGTTTTTAATAATCAAGACATATACTATTCATCAAAAATTGTTTTGCTTGTTTCAAGAAGAAAAAAAAAAATCTAAGATGGCGTGTTCCTTTAACTGACAGTAGCTATGCTTTCACTGGCCTTTAAAAGCGCTCTTTAATTAAAATAAATGTATAAAATTTTATTATATATAATAATATAATTAAAATTCTAACATCAATCAGTGTAATGACAATTTTATTCTTTGCATGAAAACACTTGAATTAGCCTAACTGAACACTGTCTCGGTGTATTAAAACTTCAGGATTATATTCGTATAGACCTGCAACAGTGATAAGGTAAAGCTAAGAGTGGTCCAGACCAACCTTCCGAAAGTATGACTTAAAGAAGGTATACTTAACTAAGAACGTTTCAGGAAACACGTATTAATGATAAGGTACAGCTTAAGGTGTAACTTAAGAACGACGTAGCGTTAAGAAGGTTTCGGGAAACCCAGCCCAGGGCTGAGACTCACTCTCCCAGTTTACATCTCTTTATCCAATCATTCACATAATGCACCTCATAACCTTATACTCCAGTTACATCAGATCAAAAGCACATGATTATCTATACTTGAAATATTATGAACAGCAGCTCCGCTGATTATTTTTAATTTGCTTTTCTGTTTTTACCTCTGGATCCTGAGTACGCCAGCTCCAGTTTGGATCCAGCCTCTTATGAAGATTTCAGATGATCCAACGCTTGTGAAGAGAGGACGCCAACCCCTGCGAGGACATCAGATGATGTCAACTCTGAATCAACATACAAAAACTGCTAAATTTTCTGTATATTGTAATCATTATGATCACAACTTGTAATAATTGCTTTAACTCTTTCCATTGGCGGAATTTTCCAGTTTTCCGTGTTTTCACTGTTATACGGTAGGGGGCGCTACCACACATCTTCTGAAAGAGTACAGAATCTCCTGATCAAAACCTTTATTTTACTGTCTATGATCAAAACACAGGCAAAACAAGAAGCAGCAAGCGATAAAATCAACACGTTGTAGTCTTTGAAAACAAACACAATTTTCTCAGCTTTTGTTTAAAATGTTGTTGTTTTTATGAAACTTACCCACATTTAAGTGTGGATAAAAAAATAATGCCTAAAGCTACAGAGATTCTGTTATTTATTTTGATATATTGTATGTTCAGATATTCAGTTTTGTGAAAATTATCAATAACGTTGGCAGTAGCAATTTTTTTAAAGACTCTGGTGGGGAAAGGGTTAATGAGCCCATTTCTGCCTAAATTAATACATGATGTTAGCTAGCATGATCTGTATTATCTTAGAACTGTACATTTTTTACATATTGGCATTATTTTGACATTATATAGAAACATGCATTCGTGAATACCCTAAATCTTCACTCTGTTATTCATGAGTTTTGAACTCGTAATTATGATATTTTAGACTCCACTTGAAGGACACATACAGTAAACACAGCAGTAGTGTGTGTGTGTGTGTGTGTGTGTGTGTGTGAACGAGGAAGCTGCTTTACAGACACGCCTATATTACACACGTCACTCAAACACAGAACCAGGAAACTATTTCAGCTCCTCAGTTCAGGGAAACAGAAACTGAAGTGTTGTTGAGCTGTTGTGTGTTTGTGTCTCTCTGTATTCATGCAGTAAAATGGCAGAAGCCAGAATTTCTCAGGATGAGTTCACGTGTCCAGTGTGTCTGGATCTCCTGAAGGAACCAGTGGCTATCCTCTGTGGACACAGTTACTGTAAGATCTGTATTACAGGCTGCTGGGATCAGGAGGATGAGAAGAGAGTCTACAGCTGCCCTCAGTGCAGACAGACCTTCAGTCCAAGACCTGCTTTAGCTAAAAACACCATTCTGGCTGAACTGGTGGAGAAACTGAAGAAGACTAAACTTCCTGCTGACTGTTACGCTGGAGCTGGAGACGTGGAGTGTGACGTCTGTACTGGAAGAAAATACAAAGCCGTCAAGTCCTGTCTGGTGTGTCAGGAATCTTACTGTCAAACTCATTTAGACCGTCATGAGGAATTTCACTCTCGTAAACCACACAAAGTGATTGATGCCACTGGACGACTGCAGGACATGATCTGCCGTAAACATGATAAAGAGCTAGAAATGTTCTGTGTCACTGATCAAGAATGCATTTGTGTTCTGTGTAAAGAGTATGAACATAAAAACCACAAAACTGTATCAACTGCAGCACAGAGGACAGAGACACAGGTATGAACTGAGAGAGATTGATCACACAGTGATATGAAATATATACGAATATATATGCAGATATGAAAGGGTATATAGACATATGCCCACCTACTGGCAACAGAAACTGGCATGGTTAACACAGTAATGCAGTACTAACCACATAATTATTGTGTACTAAGCATGCTAGAAACATACTAAACATGCTAGCAACACTTAGCTGAGTCATGAAGCATGCTATTATCACCATTATACAAAACATTTTGTAACTGACTTTGACATACTCTTACTATATATACCTCCTTAAATGCACATTGCCCAACCATGCTCTGTCTTCCTAAAGCCACCGAGTGACGCTTTCATCGCTGCTTGCAGCTTTAATTCACATATACTTTTTTTGTTGCTGTTTTTCAAAGTATTTTTTTTAAAAAGGACCAATTTTGATTCACAAATCAAATCATTGATCAACTCATGTACGCAGAGCCTAAATCAAAGATGATGACGTCAATAACGTCAAACTTCACTATCATTGGTTTGAACCTACAATATAAACTCGCCATGCTAGATCTTTAACCCTTATTGTGTGATAGTAGTTTTATGTGTCATTTGCTGTCATTGGTTTGTCCTCCAGAAACAGCTGAAGGAGACGCAGATGAAGATCCGTCAGAGAATCCAGCAGAGACAGAAAGATCTTCATCAGCTGAGAGAGGCTGTGGAGTCTCATAAGGTGAGTCTGGAGAAGAAGAGAAGTGTGAGACGTCTCAGTTTGGACTCACTGAACTCACTGTGTGATTGTGATGTGTGTGTGACAGCGCTCTGCACACACAGCAGTGGAGGACAGTGAGAAGATCTTCACTGAGATCATCCGCTCCATTGAGAGAAGCCGCTCTGAGGCGACACAGCGGATCAGAGATCAGGAAAAGACTGCAGTGAGTCGAGCTGAAGGACGACTGGAGCGACTGGAGCAGGAGATCAATGATCTGAGGAGGAGAGACGCTGAGCTGGAGCAGCTTTCACACACACACCATCACATCCAGTTCCTGCAGGTAACAGAGATCTAGAAGAACTGGATCATAGTGGACTTGAGCAAGAGACTCACAGAGAAACATTTCATGAGAGCAGAATGAGACTAACTTAAGCAGGGCAAAAAAACACTCTAAAGCTCAGCTATTTGCATTTAATAAAAACATTAAACTATTCCACATTCATTTAACTGCAAATAACATGCAATTAAGTTTCTGAAAACATTACAGCCAATCTGCACTTATATATTTTTAAAGTATATTATTTCTGTTACAAGTACGGTACTTTCTTTTTCACAAGGAGTGTAAGTGTCAAATACTGGAGTTTGCAGCATTAAATGATGAATATGAGAAGAATGTGCTGATTGTGTGAAAGTGCTGGATTGAAGCGAGTCACTGAAGAGAAGTGAAGTCAACAAGAGCCGCTCAGATCTGATATAGTGCAGGTTATTGGCTGAAGTGTGGAGATGATGAGTTTTGATTTCTGTTTTCTGTAGAGTTTCCAGTCTCTCTCAGCACCTCCTGAATCTACAGACGAACCCGACGTTTCCTTCAGTTCTCTCTCCTCTTTTGATGGCGTGAGAGAATCTGTCCGTCAGCTGAGAGACAAACTGGAGGATTTCTGCAAAGAGGAGCTCAAGAAGATCTCTGATAGAGGTAAAGTCCTGCGCCTCGTTTATACAGACGTGTGGAGAATGATCCGAAATATGAACGTACAACAGTTTCTGAAATGTTCCTATGATTTATAAAACATGCACAAATAATTGTCCTAAACGCATCCCACTTTATAAATCTCAGTTCATCTTTAATTCAAGTGCGTCAACTTTACAGAACAGCCACAAACATGTAACGTTTCAATGAAGACAGAAGATGCAACTGCAAGAACTCAGATTTATTGAATGAACACGTAGAAGGAGAAATCAAACACACAGTCCAATAATCCCTGGTAGCGCAGGGGGCAGATGGTTTAGAAGTAATAAATACTTATGTTTATATTGAAATTGAAATCCGATACGTGTGTTTTATATATGAGGCATCTGGAGATTCTTCTGTTCTCAGAAATGAGTCCTGCATCATCTAATATCAGATTAGAAACGTCTTAGAAATGGATGTATTTTATCTTGTCATTTCTCTTCACACTGTTCATGTCTGTTTATTTCCACAGTCACATTCACCAACATGAATCCCAAGACCAGGAACGACTTCCTACAATGTGAGTCACTGAGAAACAAGCAGAAAAACTCACTGAATGTGTTCATGTTCTTCCTGTAGAAGGAGAAATAAACATGATAGAAGAGTTTTATAATTGATCATGTAAATGATGATTTGCACAGGATATCTGATCAGCTGCACTGAGACACTGATGATACATTGTTCAGATACATTAAAAGATCAGACAGATTCATAATTCCTGATTCTGATGTGTTTTCTCTCCATCAGATTCCCATCAGCTGACTCTGGATCTGAACACAGTGAATAAACGCCTCCGTCTGTCTGAGAGGAACAGAGTGATTACTTACACTAACACACAACAGTCGTATCCTGATCATTCAGACAGATTTGATTGTTATTCTCAGGTGTTGTGTAGAGAGAGTGTGTGTGGACGCTGTTACTGGGAGATTGAGTGGAGTGGTGAATATGTGTTTATATCAGTGTCATATAAGAGCATCAGCCGGAAGGGACAGGGTTATGAGTGTGGATTTGGACATAATGATCAGTCCTGGAGTTTGTTCTGCTCTTTCTCCAGATACTCATTCTGGCACAATAACATAAAGACTGATCTTCCTGTAAAGCCCATCAGCAGAAGAATAGGAGTGTATGTGGATCACAGTGCAGGAACTCTGTCCTTCTACAGCGTCTCTGACACAATGAGCCTCATCCACACAGTCCAGACCACATTCACTCAGACGCTCTATCCTGGGTTTGCTGTTTGGTCTGGATCAGTGAAACTGTGTTGATGTTTCAGAATAGACTGTAGAGAGATTTTACCCAGAATACTTTGAGCTGATAAATCAGTAACAGTGAGATGTTACAGAGACTCTTATTTTAATTTTCATTAATATAGCTGAACTTCTGCTACTGAAATAACACATCAGAATAAATGTGTGCATTAGTTTTTTTTTTCTGTGTCAATTGCTACAAGCATCGGTCGATACTGAAGCCTCATCTTCAAAACTCTTCACACATTCAGTGAAACAGAAGTCTATGTCAAACTGTGAATATTTTTTCATTGCTTTTGTAGTGTGGTTAAAAAGATCAATATGATTTATGCAATACTAAACAAAATGGTATGTGAGTTTATTGTTTTGTTGGTTAACTGGAGAAAAATAAATTGTAATTCAAGAAATGTCCACTAGGGGGAAACCAAAGGCTGCAGGCAGTAGCTGACACTAACTGTGTTACAGCTTGACACACAGACAACAACGAGTCCGTGTCTTCTCGTCTATTATAACGTCTATTTTCCCCTTTTCCAGGTATAGACTATTAATTATTGCATTTCTGTAATGAGTTAAGACTATACAGTGGTTGTAAAGCTGGTTATTTCTCTGAACATATGTGAAAAATGTGAGGTTTGATGGCTTACTGTAACTGTAATGTAAAAGTTAACCATTTATTAAAGAGCACCTATTATGGCATTAAAAATGTTCCTAATATTGTTTTAGAAGTCCCCAACAACAGTTTTGCATGCATGCAATGACAAAAAACACTTTAGTTTTCTTATAATATGCATTTATTTTTACCTTTTTTGACCGCGATTCTCAAATGATTCGTTTAGCGAATCACTTTTCAAAACCCCGCCTTTACGTGACGCTAATCTGCGGTAATTGGTCCGATGACCCAGTCAAATGTTAGCAGTGTTTACAGTGATGCGCGGGTTGATCCGAAATGAGCGCCCAGCCAGCAATGACATGTGGGGCCCAGATGGGTTAAGTACGGGTTCCATGGTTACTGTGTGGGCATGGGCTTGGGCTGGGTGAAATCAGCGGGTCCCATGTAGGTTTTGTAGTATGAGTCCCACATAGGAAGCCCATATGAGCTGATTACATGGGCCCCATAAGGGACAGGCATGGGCCAAGTGGGCATGGGTTTGATCTGGGAACACATATATGGGTCCTGCATAGCATATTTATGGGTCAAGTGGGCATGGGTTTGAACTGGGAACACATATATGGGTCTTGAATGGCACATTTATGGGCCGAGTGGGCATGGGTTTGAACTGGGAATGCATATATGGGTCCTGCATGGTTTATTTATGGGCCGAGTTGGCATGGGTTTGAACTGGGAATGCATATATGGGTCCTGCATGGTTTATTTATGGGCCAAGTGGGCATGGGTTTGAACTGGGAACACATACTGTATATGGGTCTTGAATGGCACATTTATGGGCCGAGTGGGCATGGATTTGAACTGGGAATGCATATATGGGTCCTGCATAGAATTTTTATGAGCCAAGTGGGCATGGGCTTGAACTGGGAACACATATATGGGTCCTGCATAGAATTTTTATGGGCCAAGTGGCCATGGGTTTGAACTGGGAACACATATATGGGTCCTGCATGGTACATTTATGGGCAAAGTGGGCATGGGTTTGAACTGGGATAATATATATAAAAATATATTTTTGATTTATTTACCGGTATGTTGTGACATTTAAATTGTTTTTTAAAGATTATGTTTGTTGTTCGATGTAACAATTTTGTATTAATGTATTTTTTGGAGAGATGTTTTTTTTTCAGAGATTTTTTTTAAATTAAAATATATTTTTGATTTGTTTACCGGTATGTTGTTGTGACGACCACAAAAGTGTTGTATTTGTGTTTTAAGAATATTCACAATTATTGTCTTTTATTTGAAACAAGTGATTTAAAAAAAAAAAAAAAACAAGTATCCCAATTGTTTTATTTTTAATGTGAATTTTCCTGACTTAAAGTGAATTGTGTAGTGTTTGCTCCGGGCCAGTAGGGGCAGTGTAGAGTGACGAGTTACTGTAGCTGCGTGAGTTGCGGGTTTCTCATTACTGCAGAGAGCTCGAAACCCCATAGACAGTATATAAACTGGACACAGCGACCTCATTGGATTCAACGGAGACAAGTGAAGTCAATTAGAGGCACTAACTTCCTGATGGTCGAGCGCACTGCGCAGACTCAAACTGAGCTTGACGACGTAGATGTGACGTGAGCAACCCGTCTGTCTTCTAGCAGCTGTGCCAAGCGAAATCTGAATCATTCCCTTCCGAAACTTGCAGAGACGGAGAGTGTGAGTAGGAGGTGTCCATGAGCTAGGAGCAGGAGCAGTAACTTTTGCTAAGTATTCTGATTAATTACTTTGTCATTTTCCCTCCACGTCCCCCCGATTGCCCGCGAGCTTCTCCTCCTGTCCATACGGTAATTCTCTACTGTGCGACAGAGAGTCGCGTGGTTATGACACAATCGTTAGCCTATTTTTACAAAAACTGCTTCTACGGGGCCATAACGTAAGATACAAGGTAATGGAGCCTTTTATACATTTTCGTGTTTCTTTAGAAATAAATAATGGACAAATGAAGTCTTTAAACGCCTCAGATGTAAAGTTTTTCGCTGTCAAAGTGACGCCAAAATGAATGGGAGTCAATGGGATGCTAACAGCTGGTGATGGTCTGCTAGCCAATGGCGGCGCCCGGGGAAACTTCAAAATAATATGAATCCCTGACCCCCTGCGAAACCCCCCAAGCGGGAAGGAAGTCGACCGGAAGTTGAAGCCGGCCGCGTGCCACCATCTTGTAGCAGAACTTCACCTGCTGTTAGCATCCCATTGACTCCCATTCATTTTGGCGTCACTTTGACAGCGAATAACTTTACATCTGAGGCGTTTGAAGACTCCATTTGTCCATTATTTATTTCTAAAGAAACACGACAATGTATAAAATGCTCCATTACCTTGTATCTTACCTTACGGCCCCGTAGAAGCAGTTTTTGTAAAAGTAGGCTAACGATTGCGTCATGACCACGCGACTCTCGGTCGCACAGTAGAGAGATTACCGTATGGACAGGAGGAGAAGCTCGCGGGCAATCGGGGAGACGTGGAGGCAAAATGTCAAAATAATTAATCAGAATACCTAGCAAAAGTTTCTCCTGCTCCTAGCTCATGGACAGCTCCTACTCACACTCTCCGTCTCTGCAAGTTTCGGAAGGGAATGATTCAGATTTCTCATGCCACAGCCACTAGAAGACAGACGGGTTGCTCACGTCACATCTACGTCGTCAAGCTCAGTTTGAGTTGGTTTGAGTCTGCGCGTCAGGAACGGAAGTCCTAAAAAATCGCTAAAAACGGGCTTCACTTGTTTCAATCGAGTTCCAATGAGATGGCTCTGTCCACTTCTTATACTGTCTATGCTCGAAACTGATAACACTGTCTCCTCGTTTCTCTCGTGTTTTACAGGTGGGTAAATAAAAACACCTCAGAAGTAGCATTTATCTATGCTGAAATGTATGTGAGATATGAGTGAACTGTTTTTAGTGAAATGAGTTTCGTTAGGGTCTGTTTTTGATTTAGTTTGAAATGAGTTGAAACGAGAGGGCAAAGTCCTACAGAGTAACGGTCGAGAGACATTACTAGAGAGCAAGTCAGCTCAACACACACTTTCCCCGTGTAAATATATATATGTACATGAAGATATTTTTTTGAGCTTGTAATGTTAACAGATATGTTTAGCTCACTGTATGTCAGTTTCCCACCATCTGTTGGAAATGTTTTTTTGCTCAATGAGTTTATACAAAAATGTTTACAGTTTAAAATGAGGTTAAAAGTTACACTTTAAGCACTTTATAATTTCTGAGCATGATTTTGCAGTAACGTACTGTATTAACATGATACTGATAAAATACTGTGAATGGAAGATTCTAAGTATCTAAAAAAAAAAGCTGGTGAATATTACCATTGTCTTTACATTTCATTTTGATAAATAGTATAAAATACAAGCATGAAGAGTAAGTGAACATGCATTTGGTGGAAAGAGGTTTATTTTAATATGGATTTTGCATTGACATGGACATTGAAAATTCATTGTAATGTTAAAAAGACACTGAACATGTAATATGTGAAACATACAATGATACTTAACAATAGAGATGTGATTGCTGAAGAAAATGCAGAAAATAAATTACTCCAGAGAGCTCGAAACTGATAACACTGTCTCCTCGTTTCTCTCCTGTTTTACAGGAATTAATCTGTTATCCACGGTGCCGTTGCTACGGTACCCGTTACATTGTGACATTTAAATTGTTTTTTAAAGATCATTTTTGTTGTGTCAAGTGTCTTGTATTTATCTTGGACTTATATTCATTCTTCATTTTTAGTTTTTCTTAGATTGTTTACTTAAACCATTTGGCATGGTTGGGCTTAGATAGGCCTTGCATGAATTGCCCAGTTAGGGCCCACATAAGATCCTTACAGAGCCACTTTAAGCCCATAGGGGCATTCACGGTTGAATCCTGGTGCAAGCCCACTTTAAACCCCTTTAGGCAGGTGGGGCCCAAATGGGTCTGACATGAATTACCCAGTTAAGACCCACATAAGACCCTTACAGGTCCCACTTAAAACCCATCTGGGCATCTACGGCTGGCCCCCGTGTGGATCCCGGGCGCAAGCCCATTTTAAACGCCCTTTAAGCAGGTGGGGCCCAAATGGGTCTGTCATGAATTGCCCGGTTAAGATCCCACATAACACCCTTATAGATCCCTTTTACCCATCTGGGCACCCACGGCTGGATCCTGGGTGCAAACCCACTTTAAACCCCTTTGGGCAGGTGGGGCCCCAATGGGTCTGGCATGAATTGCCCAGATAGGACCCACATAAGACTCTTACAGAGCCCATTTAAAGCACATCTGGGTAGCCATGGTTGGATCCCGGGTGCAAGCCCACTTTAGACCCATTTGGGCAGGTGGGGCCCAAATGGGTCTGACATGAATTGCCCAATTAAGACCCATGCAGTACCCTTACAGGTCCCACTTTTAGTACATCTGGGCTTCCACGGCTTGCCCCAATGTGGATCCCGGGTGCAAGCCCATAATGGGGCCCACATTTGCCGCCCATGAAGCCCTCATCTGGGCCCCACATGTCATTGCTGGCTGGGCGGGTGCCTGCGGTCACCCGCGGTTACCCGCGGTTACGAGTCATCCAAAAATATTTTTAATGATATTCGGGTCGCGGTCGGTCGGGTCGTTTGAAATAAAGATGCCAATTAAACCTTTGTAATTTATAGTTCTAGACACAATTTTCTATGAATACGTTTTAAATTTAATTTACACTTTATTGGCTGAATAACTGGCGCGAAGATGACGCACGAGCTCAGTCTGCAGGTAGAGATGGAGGCGGCAAGAGAAAAGGTGAAGACTGGGGAGTGGAAGCTCCGCAAATAGAGCAAAGTGTGGGAGACATTTGCCGAAATAATGAAAGATGATGACCAAAGTGCTGGCTTTGTCATGTGTACTTCTTGCGATGCTATTTACACATTTGATAACCACAAAACTGGCACGACCAACCAGGCACGGCGCCAGGATTCCAGTTTTGGATAAGCCAGACCAATTGTGGGTGGGCCTTAAATTAAAAACGTTAAAAAACCGTTATCCAATCACTGCTTAACCTAATAAAAAATATTGACTAATATAGCCTACTGTTATATTATCTGTGCGTATACATAATATAGATTTTAATAGCTTGATGCTCTTTAAATATTGTGTTGCATTGTTAAAGTAAATCCGCGATCGCTCTCCATGGTTCTGACCAAAGAAGAGAGCTTTGGAATCTCCATTATGCATATACCTGGGCTGCATTTTCCGATAACATTGTCTCTTAGCGCGCTGCGATAATTTAACTAAAGGTCTACTACCACTAAAGGTATATCATTGCTAGGCGTCTTCAGGGATATCATCCACTCGCTAGGCAGAGCCGCTGAAAGGCAGAGGCGCTGGCGCCCTCCTAGCAACGGCGCTGTTTTTGGTAAAACATGATTTTGACGACTTCATTAAGTTTTGTTTTATAGAAAACTCTTTTTAAAAGATTTTCGTTTTGTATAAATTGTATCTTAATTTTGATCAATGTTTTATCAATCAATTGCCCGTATTTATTAAATAAGAAGCAAATATATAGCAGACAAAATAAGGCGCCGGTACGATCACTGCATGTGAACTGGAGGGCGCCGAAACTTAACTTGTGCCTCACAGATTTGATAAATATAGGCTATATATTACATAAAGCTTGAAATGTCTACTTTTAAACGAAAATATTCAAACCAAAATAAATAGGCTATACTCTCTGATTATGTAGGCTAATCCATATGAAATGTGCATTTCTCTCTGGCGTTCATGGCGAGTCCGCAATCTCCGCATTGTCAACTTCATATTTGCAGCGACACAGAAAACACCAGTTTATTACTAAACAATTAAATGTCTCCTTGCTAATTTAGACACATTCATAATCATTACTTTAACCGGTTCTTTGTGGCAAGCTTTATGCGTGCGGTCATTACTATTCCTGTAGGCTAGCCTATTTAAGTAATTAATTTAATATAAAGGGGCGATTTGTCCACGAATGGCGCCTTAAATGAACAACTAGTCGACTAGAAAAAAAAATAGTCGGAGGCAGACATATTTTCGAACCAGCAGGCCATCTGGGTTGGGCGAGCGACCGTGAGCGGAGCGGAATATTCAGAAATGCGCTTTCCGCTCACGAGCTCTGATCGGAACAAACCCGAACCTCACTGTCTGCTGAACTTGCGCAGAAACATCAAAATAGACATAGCCAGCTTTTTAAAATTGTTTTTAAAACCAAACATTTAGACTATTTTAGTACAAATTATGAGCTTATATTGACGATTTTTTATAATTCTTGACAAAATTAGAATATTAAGTTATATTAAGACGCTACGATGAGCATTATAGCTACTTTAAAAAAAATGCGGGTCAGGAAGCGGGTCGGGTACAATATTTTCTTTTTCGGTTTTTGCGGTCCGAGTTGCGGGCGGGTTAGTTGAAAACGTCGGTCGGGTGCGGTTTGTTTATACATTGACCCGCGCATCACTGGTGTTTACAGAGATAATACTTGGAGTACATTAATGCTTTTATCAATTAAATTGTGTTATAATAATGATTATAGTGCACTGCTTTGTGTAGTTTGTAGTAAAAAATAAAAAAAATAAGATAAGGAATTTAATGTTATGTTAGCGAGCATAGCCCTGAGTTCATATTGTAAAAGCACAATCAGTCTTTGTTTGCATTAGCCCGATGCATAAACATAACGCTTAAAAATAAAATGCAGTACTACGAGTTATTACTCTATTATTTAAAACAACTCCGAAAACAACGACAAACACTTCACATATCTCAATACACTTGTCATTGAAGACCTAGAAGCTAAACGGTGCTTACACAACAAATAAAATAATTATTGAGCATGCTACATAAAACATAAAAGCAACAATTATTAATAACACTTACAGGTTGTGATACGGAGGAGGAAGCTGATGCAAATACATTTGGAACTGAACCTTCCTTCAATATCAGCCAGCTCGCGAATCTAAGTTTGATTGCATTTAAGTTGGTAAAGCAATCATCTTCAAAATGGCGCGAACAAAGCACAAGGCTCGGACTATACTTCTGTGGTATAGTTGTATATATGAATTGTAGCCACTTAGTCTACAAATGCTCATCCTTGGGCAGATGAAAAAAGTTTGTTTTTGAGTCGCACTTCAGGACACAGCGTCTCGTCGCCATGACGTTTTCACTGGCGTCTTGACTTGGAGCGCAATAAGTGGGCGTATTGTATTCAAATAACTTGACAAGTTGACGTCATCTAGTCAGAGAAAAAGCATCGGTCTTCTAACGATTCATAAAAATGACTCAGAGTCGACTCTTACATTTGAAAGACAATAACTTTATATACGGTGCACTTTCATATTTCAAACTTTGCAGGATGTTTTTGTTCACTTCGATCTATGTTACACACTACATGAAAGGTAAATTTCAAAATTCCATAATAGGTGCCCTTTAACTGAAATGGTTAGGAGCAAATGAGCAAATGTTATGTGGAACATAGTCCATGTTTTTTTTGGTATTTCATGGTTAATCTGTTTATTGGTAATTGACTGCTGAAATAGTGTTATGTCACAGGTCGGGGTGGACTTCCCCTCCCCTTCACAACGTACCACCTCGAGGAGTTACCCAGAGACACGACAGACCAGACAAGATAATATTCAAAAAGCGTATATTTTATTTAATTAAAACAAGTCCAATCTCCACTTAACCCAGCAGATTGCGTGGGTAGTTCACCCAACAGCTCCTCTCGACCGGGGGTATACAATGGGGCAAGTAATGGCAAGGTTTCACACCGTGGTTCCTCTCCAGCCGGACGCAAGTAATAAGGCGGATACTGATACCAATTCACCTAGTAACTCCTCTTCGACCACAGGTAGGTAATAGCTCAGGCACTGGCAGGGGTGTCACGCAGTAACTCCTCTTCGGCTGGAGGCAAGTAGTGGCTCAGGCACTGGCAGGGATTTGCACAGCAACTCTTCTTCGGCTGGAGATAAGTAATGGCTCGGGTACTGGTAAGGTTTTGCACGGCAACTCCGCTTCAGCTGGGGGTAAGTACTGGAGCACGTGCTAATGGGAAATTGACAGCAAAGGAAGGGGATTACTCATCTCGCAGGACAGCATCAACTACTTGTGTCGCCTCTTTTTGGGATAGAGGGGAGGGTCGGGCAGGAAATCATCAGCCGCGCTCCAGCACTCCGTCGCAGATGGCCACCGAGGAACTCTCTCATTCCCTCCACGGGACACTCACTAGCTGGGGGCTGCTCCCCCTCCACAACCGTCGAGCCGCAGCATCAGTCGGTCTCTTCCCCACAGGACGGTGATGGCCACTTCTACCAACAGGGCAATCCTCCTATATCCACAGGACAACCGTGGTGAGTACCAGACTCAATCAACAACTGGATCTTCTTACCACTGAGCGATGATGGCTGCATCCACTCACAGAGGGCGTTGTCTCAATGTTCACAGAACCACAGAAATGTATACAGGTTTCAATCGTCAACGGCGGAGCCTTCTCTCCACAGGACAGCAGCAACAGCATTCAATAGCAAAGGAACAGTTTCTCTATGTCCACAGAACAATCATGGTGAATAGAAGACTTGACATTCAGCAACTGAATCTTCTTACCACAGAGCAGCGATGGCAGTATTCGATGGCAGAGGGCAGTTTCTCTATGTTCACAGAACCACAGAAGTGAATACAGGTTTCAATCGTCAACAGCTGAGCCTTCTCTCTACAGGACAGCAGTAACAGCATTCAATAGATCTCTCATAAATCCTCTTCCACTCAGACGGGTTCGAGCTGCATTCCTGCACAGCATATGCTCAACACACAGCAGTTAGTTAATTTCAGTTTGACTTTCAGAACACACGAGTAGACAACTGGAGACCAGGCAGACATAAAACTTCAGTTTCCACACCAGTGCACAATTCAGTCACTTCAAATGATCACACGTGTTCACTTCACATTAGGCACTGCAACTCACATCAACTCACAGTGAATAGGGTCTCTTATCGTGGTCCCAGCCGACACTCTCCGCTCCACTGGCAAACTGTACATCCAAGCTGTGTAGACGGTTGACTATGGAAACACAACTGGCATTGAAAAGTTTCAGAATAGAACTCACCGGACGCCGGGGCAGTTTCACCACATACTAGCAGGTGGCGAACATTACAGGCATAACTTCCTAATAGGACTGGCAGATAACTTGTCTGTTCGTTGAATTCACACAGTTCAATCATACCACTGCGTCCCAGCTCTTCCTTCTTTACTCACAGTCTTCTCCGTTCTTTAACGATCTGCCCTCTCGTGTACTGCCCATCATCAGTAGATTTTTACTCCAGTCTGCGTCCGCCCAAAAGACTTCTTACCCCAAAACTCCAGCACAAAACTTAGACTTCGCTGCCAAATTTCACAAAAGGATTACCCCCTTCCTGTCCATCAACCGGATCCTTTTATAATCCCCCTCGTGGTTCAATCTCTGCTCATCGCCCAGCTGTCGCTTGTTTTCCTAATCAGCGAGCTCCATTAGGCTGTTTACACAGGAAGACCCGGAACTGTTCCGGTGTTACATCGAACTTGCTCCCCCTGGAAACAAGTATAGAGCGGGGCAGTTCCACTTAATCGTCACCCCGTGACAGTTACATTTTATTTTAGTGTCAAAGTTATAGAAAAGTTGATAAAGGACTGAATATTAAAAATGCAGTTTAATGCTTATACAAATTCACAGTTATAAAAGTGAAGTTATAAAAATGTGTACAAAAATATATTTAAATTACAGTTATGGTGACTGTTGTAATACATTGTGATACATTGAAGATACATTGAAGCATTGCTGATTTCGTCTGCATATTAATGTGAACTAATGTATTGATACATTCAATTCTCTATTATATATTGTGTTGAAAAAGAAAGAAATTAGTTCACAAGTAAATACAGCTTGACGCACAGACAACAACGAGTCCGTGTCTTCTCGTTTATTATAACATCTATTTTCCCCTTTTCCAGGGGTGCAACACTTTCACACAAAATGTATATATTTGCGGCAGATTTTTTCAATGCTTTCAAAACTGATAAAAGCTTAAAATTACGGCAAACTGTGCACTTCTGCAGGGATTATATTGAAATATAAAATATTAGCAGAATTTTTACAATGAAATTAAATAATAACTATTACAAACAACTAATTTCAGTCCTATTTTTAGTCTGGATCATGGAAACTTGGATCAAGGCGACACATTGGTGAGGAAAGAAGAGTGGCAGAGAGAGGGAGGACTAGAATCCTCACTGTACTGTACATCCATACATTCATCCGACTATTCCATACATTTCCAGAAGTGAAGCTTGTCCTGTAGGGTCGTGGAGAAGCTGGAGTCTTTCCCAGCGTCTCGGGTCATAGCCAGGAAAACACCCTGGACAGAATGGCCGATGGATGAGACACACACATTCATATTCACACACACACACACACACACACACACACACACACACACACACACACACACACACACACACACACACACACACACACACACACACACACACACAGTCTCCACTTCACTTGTCCTGTATGTCTTTGGATTGTGTGGGAATCCCAGAGGAAACCAGCGTCATCATGGAGAGAACACACAAACTCCACACAGAAAGGCCTCCGGACTCAGCTGGACTCCAATACTGCACATACGCCATTACAGTGTGCTAGACATGCTTTTTGATGTTTTTGCTTCAGGATTTTGTGGTTCAGGATTTTGTTGTTGTTTTAACTTTTATTTTTTTGCATGTTCAATTCAATTATCACAATACATATTGTTTCAAAGCAGCTTTACAGAAAGTGCATTTCAGAAATGTACATAGAAAAATACAGTTAGTTAAACATGCATTAATTTAGGGCATAAATGTATATAAAAAAATACATAGAAATGTACATAGAAAAATACAGTTAGTTAAACATGCATTAATTTAGGGCATAAATGTATATAAAAAAATACATAGAAATGTACATAGAAAAATACAGTTAGTTAAACATGCATTCATTTAGGGCATAAACATATCGCCAGCGTCGAGTCGTCTCTTATCAGGCGTCGTCTCTTCACATGCTTCTAGTCGTCTCTGCACAGGTGTTGGGGCATCTGTAGTTTCCATGGGAGGCTGGATACAAACTTGAGCTGACAATCTGTATTTACCTCGGGACTGGCGTCCCGAGATAACAACAGAAAAGCAGATGGGAAAAAAAAATTAGCATAGCTGCTGTTCATAACAATAATGCATTCAATCTGATTTAACTTATGTTAATGACTATATTTAAAGATATAGGGAAAAAAAAAAACTTCTGCATTTCTCATTCATTCTTTATGCTGTAATACAGTCAATCAAATGAAAAGGTCTTATTCTTATCATATAATGAATACATATGTGGGGAAAGAAACATTCAAACGTTAAAAATAAAAGTTCAACATTTATGAAACGCTCCCTGTTGTTAGTGATTTTAGGTCAGTCTGTTATGAGTGAAATGTATGTTTTCTGAATGAGAATTGTTCAGTGTTATGGTGGAACGAGTTTATTTTGAGACGTATATGAAGCGTTTTTTTTGCTTGTCAGCAATTGGAAAAAAAACCTCTAAATCCTCATGTAGTCAGTAAGAACAGTGTGTGTGTGTGTGAGTGAGAGAGAGAGAGAGAGAGAGAGAGAGAGAGAGAGAGAGTGCGTGCGTGTGTGTGTTCGTTAAGTAACAATGTGTATCTGTTCTTTTCTCAAGCTCTTTGTTTTGATGAAAATCACATTAATTTAGTTTTATTGTAGTGTAACATAAATACATAAATTGTTTTTATGGTAACACTTTATACTGTTCCTTCATTAATGAATAACTACACAGGAACAAATGAGAGTTGACAAATGTCAAGTTACTAAGTGAGTAAATGTAAATTTTTATAAAAAGTGATTAAATAAAAAACCTGTTCCTTTTCATGGTATGAAAGATGAGACCCGTGTTTATGAAGATATCCAATTCAAATTAATGTAGTATCGATTTTTTGTTTCAAAAGTACTTTTGTCCCTTATCTCAAGAATCAGTGACTTACTAATTCATTAATCAAAGTTTCTTGTTAGTAAATAGTAGTTACTAGAATGTTAATAGTGCATTACTCATTTGTTCCTGTGTAGTTATTCATTAATGAAGGAACAGTATTCTAAAGTGCTACCATTTTTATATTATCAAAAGTACCTTGTGATGCAGAAGATGAGGGATGAAGATGAACTGAGGTTTCAGATATTGGGTCACAAGGGATGAAAAACATGAACTCTAGAAGAAATAAATTATTTGATTGAATAAATTAGTTTTGCACTCTTGAATTACGGGACCGTAGACAAACGTGATGAGATGATGATTGAAACACACACACGGCACATCTCTCACACACTTGCTGACTGTAACGTTTGATCAGGCACCAGTCCATCAGAGGGAGCCATTACCTGAATATTGAACTCTGTGACTTCCTGTTCCTGCCACATCATTTCCTGTCACCCTGTATTTAAGCCATGTGCTATCACTGCCTTATTGCGAACTATTGCCAGTTCTCTGCCTTACTAAGCGTTCAACCATTCTCTATTGATGACTACAGTTATGACCATTGTTTTGCCTTTTGACTCATGCTTTTGGATTGCTGTTTTTTGGATTTTTCTGCCATTGGATTGTTTTACCTGTGCTTCGACCAAGGCCTGTGACCTGACTACGAGTTGTGACTATTGTTTGGATTTTATGCTCAGATCATTTAATGAAGACCCGCTTATGGATTCCACTCAGCCTACATCTTCCTTACACTGACAGACTATTCTTTAGGACACATTATAATATATACTATATCTGATTATCTGTAAGTGTGAACTTTTGAAATGTGGATGGATGGATGGATGAGGGAAAATAGTTTGAAGTTAGTTCAGAATAGATGGATGTTCTGGGTGTTTGCTAAAGTGTTGCTAGGATATGCTGAGTGGTTGCTAGGCTCTTGTTAAGCAGTTGCTGGGGTGTTGCTACAGTATATGGTTGCTAGGGTGTTCTGGCTGACCTTCCATAACATTCATACAGGCATTTCCACCTCTGTTAATAAAAGAAACTCAAACATCATTTGCAAAACTGATCCAGTACTCAGTGCTTTGATATTTTGGTAGGCTATTTCTTTCTAATGTTAACAAATTCACAAGATTTTGTTGCTCTTCATACGATTGTACAGTGTCCTACCTGCCTGTCAACATGTGTATTTTCATACCTCCGTGCACCTGCTCGCACAAACATCAGCCACCTTTTACAGCTCCTCCTGAACCAAAACAGTGAGATTATTCTGCGTTCACGCCATAACTACTGTAATTTTGAAGAGATGGAAACCTGTGACGTTATACTCAGAGTGGTTTGTTTCAATGGCAAGACTATCAACGGCAAAATGAATCTGTGGTACAGGTCAGAGCTCTTTAAGTTGTTTATGTTCATTATTAATGTGATGTTATGTGCTTTGAGACATCAGGTAGTTAAACGCCGTCTCTCATCTCGTGACGCTTTGCAGACTCTGCTGTGTGAGTTCATGTGTTTTGAAGGAGACGTGGCTTTGGAGAAGCTCTGAAGGGAGGGTGGGATCTTATGCTTTCAAAGCTATACTTGCTATTGCTAGCTCTCTGATAATTGCCTTCACTACCTTTAATGGTCTGGTGGTAGATCTTTTGTTGACTAGGGTGTCAGATCATATAGTTGTTTTTTTCCCCCATTGAAACCAAAGATGTTCATCAGTGATTGTTTGTCAAAAGCATGGACACGTTATTTGTTTTGAGATTTCACCGGAACGAATAGAGAGTCTCCGCCACGGGGTTGAGCGACAGATTGAAGTGAAGTCTGTGTGACGAGCACGAGCGCCAAGAAAACACTGTTGCCCTTCGCCACTGACAACAGCGGCAACAAACACTCAGCATGATTTAAAAACAGTGGCCGGTCAAAGGGTTGGGGCCAGAGGGGCACTGGCCCCAACTGAAACCTGATTGGCCCCTGAAGTGCCCCTGCCCTGACACTCATGATCGCTGATCTACGTCAATTCAACCGCTCATTCAAGGACGTGCATTTATTGCACAGACGGCACAAGAGCATTTAACGTAAGTGTCTAAAATGAATGTGCAGTTCAGTTGAATGATAAAGTTTGCGCTCTATAAACCTTCTCCATGTCCGTGCCACCACCATGTTGCCCGACTGAAAGAAGCTGCCATTTCTGTTGCACACTAGAAACATCAATCATCAAATGAAATTAAAATAAAACTAAACTCGCTTGTTATAATTACAAATGACTTGCTTCTAGCTTCTGACCTGCTCCTCAATACTAGTTTGACTTGATGTTATTCATCAAGTAAACATAACTCTGTCATTCATGAGCTCGGGACTTGTAATTATGATATTTTTGACTCCACTTGAAGGACACATACAGTAAACACAGCAGTAAAGTGTGTGTGTGAATGAGGAAGCTGCTTCATAGACACGCCTATTTTACACACGTCACTCAAACACAGAACCAGGAAACTATTTCAGCTCCTCAGTTCAGGGAAACAGAAACTGAAGTGTTGTTGAGCTGTTGTGTGTTTGTGTCTCTCTGTATTCATGCAGTAAAATGGCAGAAGCCAGAATTTCAGTGGATCAGAATGAGTTCACGTGTCCAGTGTGTCTGGATCTCCTGAAGGAACCAGTGGCCATTCCCTGTGGACACAGTTACTGTAAGATCTGTATTACAGACTGCTGGGATCAGGAGGATGAGAAGAGAGTCTACAGCTGCCCTCAGTGCAGACAGACCTTCAGTCCAAGACCTGCTTTAGCTAAAAACACCATGCTAGCTGAACTGGTGGAGAAACTGAAGAAGACTAAACTTCCTGCTGACTGTTACGCTGGAGCTGGAGACGTGGAGTGTGACGTCTGTACTGGAAGAAAATACAAAGCCGTCAAGTCCTGTCTGGTGTGTCAGGAATCTTACTGTCAAACTCATTTAGACCGTCATGAGGAATATCACTCTCGTAAACCACACAAAGTGATTGATGCCACTGGACGACTGCAGGACATGATCTGCCGTAAACATGATAAAGAGCTAGAAATGTTCTGTGTCACTGATCAAGAATGCATTTGTTTGCGGTGTAAAGAGTATGAACATAAAAACCACAAAACTGTATCAACTGCAGCACAGAGGACAGAGACACAGGTATGAACTGAGAGAGATTGATCACGCAGAAATGAAAGTGTCTTCATTTACTCACTCATTTACTCATGTTGTTCCAAACCGGTTTGACTCACTTTCTTCTGTAGATTGTAAAGATGATATTTTGAAGAATGTCTATTTTACTTTATACATTGAAAGTCAATGGGGTACAAACATTTCAAGCTCTAAAAAGGATAAAAAACATAGAAGTAATCTTAACCACTAGTGGTTTAAAAACGAAGTGTGATTGACGTGCACTTGTAGTAAAAGTATATTTAAAAGATAAAACTGTACTTGCAGATAATATAATATTACTGAAATGAAAGGCCATTTAAGTGCACTTAAAGGGTCATGAAACCCCCCCCCTCTTTCAGCTCAAGTCGAGCTCATAATCTTTTTGAAAACTGCAACTTAATTGGGCGTGGATGGCTGTGAGAAGAAGGGAGGGGAGTGGGTGTGGTTTGGCACGGCAGGGGGGAGGGGGAGGGGGGGAAACTGTCATCGCCAGTGGCCCATGCATATCGACTGTCACTAAAAATCAGTGGTAAAACGTGAGGAAATGCTAGATTTTTTTTTATAGCTGGCAAAGTTAAAGTCTAATGAAATACACGGACACCTTATTTTTGTCCTTTCAAAAGTAACTGAATGCCCTGCTACATATGCCATTAGCCTACAGTAATCATAATTGTATTTAAAACATATAAATTGTTTCTATACACACTAGAAATGCATATATTTGAAAATAATAAATTTTCCGCTTAAAAAAAAAAACGTTCCGTACATATCCTAGATCTACGCGCCCCCTAAACCCACATAATAAAGATGGACAGTGACATAGAAATTTTCACAAATTAAGCATACGTTCCACACAATTGAGGTATTAACGAAATATCTAAATTTTAACAACGAGTGATTATTTAACAAAAGGCAAGTAAAACGGTCAGGATTACATTTTACACACACACACACACACACACACACTGAAGCGATAGAAAAGTCCTCGGGACCGCATCACTCGCAAGACGAAACCTTGGTGAATACAAGGCCGAAGTCCACCATTCTCCCGTTGAATGGTTGCTACACACACATAGTTTAGTGTCCGTGGTTGATGGCCAACCGCTCGCCCGCAGTCAGAGTCGCAGTTGATGGCCGGAGTCTAGCCCGGGCAGCATCGCGGGGAAAGATGCACTGGAACTTTTGCACCACGAAAACAAACGCGCGTCCCATCATTGCTCTCTTATCTACTACGCGATATCACAGTTTGACATGTCTGTCATTGGAAAGTTCCACGTGGTGTAATGAATAATTAAGAGCAAGTGTCTTCTCATTGGATAAGAAAACTCAGTACATGAATAATAATGAGTCACCGATGAGTCATCAAAGTGCTCTGGGGCCTCATTTATAAACGTTGCGTATAGGCCTACGCACAAAAGAAGGCGTACGCCGCTCTCTACGCAATAATTGATATTTATAAAAAGCAAACTTGACGGCAAAATGTGCGGTCCTTCACGCAAACTCTGACCCAGGCGTACGCACAAAAACGGGTGAAATGAGAAATGGCGACACCGTCGGCAGATGGAAGAAACACGTGAAAGTGTGTGAAACTGTAGACCGTTGTGTAAAATAAATGGCAATACTGCCTCTCATAAATAACATGAAGACTTCACAAAGCAAGTCTTACAATTAACAGCCTACAGGAACACCCGTTTAATCGATCTGCAGTGTAAAACAAACAAAATCAAACGAAGATTATAGCCTACAACAGAAATGCAAATTAACACATATTTGCAAAAAGAAAAGTGAAATATGTTCTGCAATAATTGGCATGTTATGCATTTCATCCTCATAACACATCTGTAGCTTTCCCCTTTCCCCCACCCGTGGCAGACACACTCTGGCGATGGAGCGCTAGACACTTTTTTGCATCGACTTTGATGTCCGACCATTTCTTTTTTATTTCGGCCACAGTCCGAGGTTGTGAGGCTGCAGCATTAACAGCGTCTGCAACCTTTTGCCACTCAAGTGCCTTTTTGGCATTAGTAATACCCACACTGTGCCCTCCAAACAACATTTTACTCCTCTTTTCCACTTCGCCAATGATAATTTCTACTTCACATTGAGTGAAGTTACGTTTCTTGGTTTTCCTCTCTGTGTTTTTCCTATGATTTCGCAATCGATGAATATTTGTTGGCGTTTCACGGACTATTTATGGGCAACTATGGGCGTGACATGAAGCCGCAAAAGCTGCGCTACATTTAGAATTGATTGTGATTTATTAAGGGAAAACTGCGTAGGATGTGCGTGCGCACAGTTTTATAAATCCGAATATTTCTGTGCGTACGCACGTCCTATGTTTCATCCGTACGCCACTTCTGATGCAAATCCTACGCAAAGTTTTTTAAATGAGGCCCCTGGACATGATGAAGATTTTAAACCCGGAAGATGAAAATAGCGGAAAAAAACTAAAATTGAACCATTTTCTCCCTACTATTAAATCTAACAGATGCTAACATTGTCTTCAATGGTGTTCAACACACATAGGCTACCATGTTAAAATCTCAGAAAATTTGGTTTAGGGTTTCATGACCTTTTAAAGAGAGTAAATGTTCATGACTGTTTCACTTAATAAATACACTAATGACAAATTAAAGGTTTTACTTTAAAGCACCTTTAAATCATTTTTAATATTTCAGTGTGACTCTTTTGCTCCGTGCTTTAAAGAAGTGCACTTATTTTGCTGTGTTGACATACTAAAGCACATGTAAAGTACTTGATTATAATTACAACTGTGTTATTCAATATATTTAATGTTAATTTATTTTTAATGTACAACTTCATTATTACAGTATATTTTAGTTTATTATAAATGCTTGTCTGTACAGATGACAGTACACTTTAACTATATTTTAAAAATAATAGAATTATGAAATAACATTTGAAGAAGTACTTAGAAATCACTGTTAAGTTCAGCTAATTGCTTTAAATATAAATTTAAACTATAATACATTTTCATGTAATGGCAATTAACATGCAACTACGTGTCTGTAAACATTACTTTCAGTTCACACTTAAGTATATTCTTTTAAAATATATTATTTACATGCACTTTTTTAAAGGAATGCTACTTTTAAAAGTACTTCTTTTTTTGAAGGACCATTTTTGATTCACAAATCAAATCAAATCATTGATCAACTCATGTACGCAGAGCCCAAATCAAATATGATGACGTCAATAACATCAAAATTCACTGATCTGTGGTTTGAACCTTCAGTATAAACTTGCCATGCTAGATCTTTAACCCTTATTGTGTGACAGTAGTTTTATGTGTCATTTTCTGTCATTGGTTTGTCCTCCAGAAACAGCTGAAGGAGACGCAGATGAAGATCCGTCAGAGAATCCAGCAGAGACAGAAAGATCTTCATCAGCTGAGAGAGGCTGTGGAGTCTCATAAGGTGAGTCTGGAGAAGAAGAGAAGTGTGAGACGTCTCAGTTTGGACTCACTGAACTCACTGTGTGATTGTGATGTGTGTGTAACAGCGCTCTGCACACACAGCAGTGGAGGACAGTGAGAAGATCTTCACTGAGATCATCCGCTCCATTGAGAGAAGCCGCTCTGAGGCGACACAGCGGATCAGAGATCAGGAAAAGACTGCAGTGAGTCGAGCTGAAGGACGACTGGAGCGACTGGAGCAGGAGATCAATGATCTGAGGAGGAGAGACGCTGAGCTGGAGCAGCTTTCACACACACACCATCACATCCAGTTCCTGCAGGTAACAGAGATCTAGAAGAACTGGATCATAGTGGACTTGAGCAAGAGACTCACAGAGAAACATTTCATGAGAGCAGAATGAGACTAACTTAAGCAGGGCAAAAAAACACTCTAAAGCTCAGCTATTTGCATTTAATAAAAACATTAAACTATACCACATTCATTTAACTGCAAATAACATGCAATTAAGTTTCTGAAAACATTACAGCCAATCTGCACTTATATATTTTTAAAGTATATTACTTCTGTTAAAAGTACGGTCTTTTTCACAAGGAGTGTAAGTGTGAAATACTGGAGTTTGTAGCATTAAATGCTGAATATGAGAAGAATGTGCTGATTGTGTGAAAGTGCTGGATTGAAGCGAGTCACTGAAGAGAAGTGAAGTCAACAAGAGCCACTCAGATCTGATATAGTGCAGGTTATTGGCTGAAGTGTGGAGATGATGAGTTTTGATTTCTGTTTTCTGTAGAGTTTCCAGTCTCTCTCAGCACCTCCTGAATCTACAGACGAACCCGACGTTTCCTTCAGTTCTCTCTCCTCTTTTGATGGCGTGAGAGAATCTGTCCGTCAGCTGAGAGACAAACTGGAGGATTTCTGCAAAGAGGAGCTCAAGAAGATCTCTGATAGAGGTAAAGTCCTGCGCCTCGTTTATACAGACGTGTGGAGAATGATCCGAAATGTGAACGTACAACAGTTTCTGAAATGTTCCTATGATTTATAAAACATGCGCACAAATAATTGTCCTAAACGCATCCCACTTTATAAATCACAGTTCATCTTTAATTCAAGTGCATACAGAACAGCCACAAACATCCCTTGATGGTTTAGAAGTAATAAATACTTATGCTTATATTGAAATTGAAATCCGATACGTGTGTTTTATATATGAGGCATCTGGAGATTCTTCTGTTCTCAGAAATGAGTCCTGCATCATCTAATATCAGATTAGAAACGTCTTAGAAATGGATGTATTTTATCTTGTCATTTCTCTTCACACTGTTCATGTCTGTTTATTTCCACAGTCACATTCACCAACATGAATCCCAAGACCAGGAACGACTTCCTACAATGTAAGTCACTGAGAAACAAGCAGAAAAACTCACTGAATGTGTTCATGTTCTTCCTGTAGAAGGAGAAATAAACATGATAGAAGAGTTTTATAATTGATCATGTAAATGATGATTTGCACAGGATATCTGATCAGCTGCACTGAGACACTGATGATACATTGTTCAGAAACATTAAAAGATCAGACAGATTCATAATTCCTGATTCTGATGTGTTTTCTCTCCATCAGATTCCCATCAGCTGACTCTGGATCTGAACACAGTGAATGAATACCTCAGTCTGTCTGAGAGGAACAGAGTGATTACTTACACTAACACACGACAGTCGTATCCTGATCATCCAGACAGATTTGATCAGTGGCATCAGGTGTTGTGTAGAGAGAGTGTGTGTGGACGCTGTTACTGGGAGACTGAGTGGAGTGGGAATAGTGGTGTTGATATATCAGTGTCATATAAGAGCATCAGCAGGAAGGGATGGGGTATTGAGTGTGGATTTGGTCGTAATGATCAGTCCTGGAGATTGTTCTGCTCTTCCTCCAGTTACTCATTCTGGCACAATAACATAAAGACTGATCTCCCTGTAAAGCCCATCAGCAGAAGAATAGGAGTGTATGTGGATCACAGTGCAGGAACTCTGTCCTTCTACAGCATCTCTGACGCAATGAGCCTCATCCACACAGTCCAGACCACATTCAATCAGACGCTCTATCCTGGGTTTGCTGTTTGTTATAAATCATCAGTGAAACTGTGTTGATATCTCAGAATAGACTGTAGAGAGATTTTACCCATAATGCTTTGAGCTGATAAATCAGTAACAGTAAGATGTTACAGAGACTCTTATTTTAATTTTCATTAATATAGCTGAACTTCTGCTACTGAAATAACACATCAGAATAAATGTGTGCATTAGGTTTTTTTTTTTTTCAATTGCTAACAAGCATCGGTCGATACTGAAGCCTCATCTTCAAAACTCTTCACACATTCAGTGAAACAGAAATCAAACTGTGAATATTTTTTCATTGCTTTTGTAGTGTGGTTAAAAAGATCAATATGATTTATGCAATACTAAACAAAATGGTATGTGAGTTTATTGTTGTTTTGTTGGTTAACTGGAGAAAAATCAATTGTAATTCAAGAAATGTCCACTAGGGCGAAACCAAAGACTGCAGTATGGGGATAAATTGATGCCAAAACCTTTGAAAATGGACAGACTAAAATTCACAAATACTGTAGATATTACAACTTGTAAACACAAAACACAATCTACAAATAGATTAAAAATCTGCAAACAAAGTCCTCATGATCCACAAATGTAAAACAAGATCTACAAATAGATACAAAGTCCTCAAACAAACTCTTTGTGATCCACAAATATAAAGCATGATCTACAAAAAGATTAAAAATCCACAAATAAACACATCCTGATTCACAAATAGAAATCAGTGACTTGTACTTGAAAACCAGAATTTGAATGAATGTAAAGTGACTTGTTTGCAGGTGAAGATCATGTTCTGTTTGTAGATTGTGTCACATTTGTTTTCAGAATTCTGGCACTATTGTTTCGCTGTTGTGATAAAATAATGCCATAATCATTGAAAATGAAGAGACTATGAGTCAAAAATGCATATTACAATTTGTAAACACAAAACAAGTGCCAGGTGCCCTTTTTTTTTAATTAAAAAAACTGCTAAAAAACAAGATGGGTTTAGCAGGGGGAGTGGGATTTTCACAGCATTAAAATACGGACTGATGAAATCACACTCCCCTCACCAGCACAGGTGTATAAGGTCATAGACTCACCACACTACTGCCACTGTCACATCTTGGTTTAGAGATTGTGTGGTGACAAAAGCATTTGATTTTAACTTCATTAATGGGTTTCCCAGGGGGAGTGGGATTTTCACAGCATACGGACTGGTGAAATCAGTTGATTGCAACTCATTTTGTGTGAGTGTATACTGTACATGTTACTACATCCAAATAAAATGTATTTAATAATTTTATGATTATATATTTTTTTAATATCCGATATATTTTTTATTTTTAAATATTTTAATAATAATTCATATAATAATTTAATAATAATTAAAAAATATGGTTTACTTGGAAATTAGTTTTATGATAAATATTATTTTTTATTATATTAGTAATATGATAGATATTTTTTATTTTATTTATTTTGAAAATATATTTTAATAATAATTAATATAATATACTCTTATATATTAATTTACGAATAATTAAAAGTATACATAATCGAATTCATCTACGGGCGTGCACTTGTGAAAATCGCGCGCGCTAATTCATTCATAGCTAACGGTACCTTGTTTGCACACTTAATTATCACGTTGTTTTTCCAATGGATCCTGGGATTTACGAAGATTTTTTTTCCTACAAGTCCCATGGGACATACCCTGATGGGTTGAGCAAGACAGAAAAAAACACACTGCGAAAGAAAGCGCACAACTTTGAGATTGAAGGTAATATTGTTCTAATTGAAATTTTAACTTGTAATGTGATGTGATTTGTAGGCTATATATATATATATAGCCTAGTAATTGATATATCATAAAATATTTCATATAAATTTACGTTGGCTTCACCAATTCAATATAGGCCTACCGTACACTTTATAGCCTACAGCTCATACACACCGCGTTATCAGGATTTAGTTAAATTATTTAATAGAACAGAATAACCGAATTAAGCTATAATAAAGAATACATAATTTTACTAGTTTTACTTCTAATACACACAACAAAATATTTTTAAATTATATTTTGTTTAAAATTCAGTAGGCTACTGCAGTTGTGTTAAAAGTTCCAAGTTTCCCAATTTATGTGAATATGTTTATTTACAGATATGCATATGCAGGGGCGGATTAAGGTGGTCAGGGGCCCTAGGCTGCTCTTTGTGCACAAAAAAAAAAAAACCCTTTAAATATAGGCTATTCTAATTTTGTTAAGAATGATTAAAAATCGGTAATAAGCTCATAATTTGTGCTAAATAGTCTAAATGTTTAGTTTTAAAAACAATTTTAAAAAGCTTGTTATGTCCATTTTGATGTTTCTGCGCAAGTTCAGCAGACAGTGAGGTTCGGGTTTGTTCCAATCAGAGCTCGTGAGCGGAGAGCGCATTTCTGAATATTCGCTCCTCTCGCTCATTCCGAGGGTCGCTCGCTCAATCCAGAATGTCCTGTTGCCTGGTTCGAAAATATGTGGAATATGGGCTGCCTCCGACTAAATGTTTTTCTATAGTCGACTAGTAGTTGTTAATTTAAGCCATTCGTGGACAAATCGCCCCTTTATATTAATGTAATTACTTAGGCTATAATGAGTGTTTAAGTAATATAGCCGCACTCCAGTGCACGACCGCACGCATAAAGCTTGCCACAAAGAACCGGTAAAAGTAATGATTATGAATGTGTCTAAAATAGCAAGGAGACATTTAATTGTTTATTAATAAACTGGTGTTTTCTGTGTCCCTGCAAAGATGAAGTTGACGATGCGGATTCGCCATGAACGCCAGAAAGAGATATTTCATATTTCATATGGATTACATATTCAGAGAGTAGGCTATCCTATTTCTTTTGTTTTTGAATATTTTCGTTTAAAAGTAGACATTTTGAGCTTTCTATAATAGATAGCCTACCGTATATTTCTCAAATCTGTGAGGCACAAGCTGAGTTTCGGCGCCCTCCAGTTCACGTGCAATGCAATGATCGTGTCGGCGCCTTATTACATTGTCTGCTATATATTTGCTTCTTATTTATTAAATACAGACAATTGGTTGATAAAACATTGATCAAAATTAAGATACAGTTTATACAAAACGAAAATCTTTTAAAAAGACCCTTGTGAAAAAGAAGTGTACTTAATTGTATTGAAAGCATACTTTTTGTGTGCTTAAAATAATAAAAGTATACTTTTTAAAAAGTGCACTTGCAGATAATATAATATAATTAAAATTAAAGACCACTTAAGTGTACTTAAATGGAATACACTTTAATGACAATACTTCTTAACACACTTAAGTGCACTTTTTACAAATGCACTTTGTAATAATATCTAATTAAGCTTAACTTAAAGTAAGTACACTTTCATGACAATATTTATAAATACACTTAAGTGTACTTTTTAAAAATGCACTTTGTAATAATGTCTAATTAAGTTTTACTTGAAGAAAGTACACTTTCTTCATAATATTTCTAAACACACTTAAGTGTACTTTTTAAAAATGCACTTTGTAATAATGTCTAATTAAGTTTTACTTGAAGAAAGTACACTTTCCTCACAATATTTCTAAACATACTTAAGTGTACTTTTTAAAAATGCACTTTGTAATAATATCTAATTAAGTTTTACTTAAGGAAAGTACACTTTCATCACAATATTTCTAAACACACTTAAGTGTACTTTTTAAAAATGCACATTATAATAATGTCTAATTAATTTCATTTAAAGAAAGTACACTTTCATGTTAATATTTCTAAACACACTTAAGTGCATGTTTTAAAAAATGCACTTTTTAATAATGTCTACTTAAGTTTTACTTAAACAAACATTTTAAATAATTATGATTTTATAGTGTTTTAAAGTTATTAAAGTTAAAGTTCTAAGTTATTAAAGGAAATTTATTTTAATGTATTGACTAATATACTAAATAAAATAAGAACTTTAATGGAAAACATGGAAAATAATTTATTTTAATTACAACTCAGGTGTGTTGTCCAAAAATAATTTGTAAATGTATTTTAAATATGTTTAGTCTATAATATATACTTGTGCATTAATGCACTTGAAATGTATTTTTCCAATACATTTGCTTGTACATTATAATCATATTGTTGACATTTTTGTCTGTTTTATACATAATATTTGACAATAAAATGTCATTTATGAGAGGAGTCTTAGCATAATAGTAATGTGTTGTACTTTACAACTGTGAACAGAATACTTTCAATATCATTATGTTGTTCTTAGTCAATTAAACGTTTACATTTAATTGTAATCAGACTACACTACACTGAACAAAAATATAGATTTTTAGTTAGGTGAAAGAGTCAAGTTTTGTCAATTTAGGCTACAGAGTCTAACAACACAATGAGTTAGAACAACTTCAACTTAAACAGAAAAGCTGAAATAAATAACCCTTTATATACTGTCTATGGAAATAACATTTAACCATGCATGAAATATACATAGACGGAAATATACGAACATGTTGTTTAATGCACATGCGCCGGAAATACTACGTCATGATGACGCACTACTTCACTAGAGTTTGAAAAATGCGCTGTTAGGAGCTGTGTGCGCCCTCACATCTGCTCTCTGCTAATAGTAGGGTAGGAAGGGGAGGTCCACCTGCACCCGAAAGGTATATTTTTTTAACCTAGTTTTTTGTAATCCTTAAGGTGTCTAGTAAAGGAATTTTGATGTTCCCCACGCAAATTATTGTCCCATATATGTGATGGGACATATGGGACAATAATTTGCGTGGGGAACATCAAAATTCCTTTACTAGACACCTTAAGGATTACAAAAAACTAGGTTAAAAAAATATACCTTTCGGGTGCAGGTGGACCTCCCCTTCCTACCAGACTATAAGGATTTGGTGCGACGTGACACAGTGGCTCCTGTCTCATCAATTTTTCCTGTTATTTTGCAGGTATTATTGTTACAACAACTTAATAATATGCACACGAGATCTGTAATGCAAATGTATATGCCGCAGATATTTCGAGTAATGACGTTCGGGGTTGTAAATTTGTTGATATGCAGACTGTCCGCCATTTTGTGAACGCTGTAACACGAGGTGATTGTGAAATGCGTTTAATTCTATTCAACTTAACTATTCAACCTCCATTTACAAGGTTATAGTGTTCATTATGAATTTACTTTAAAATTGTGTTTGGTTTATTAAGTTATGTAGTATATGTCACGGTGTGACAAAAGCCAGATAAAGAGAGAGAGTAAAATCCTCGAGAAGGCAGTATTATTTGGAGACCTCTTGTGGATGGTCGTCTCATCACACCGCGAAATTTGTTGCCATGGCAGCGAGGCCGATTGCCTGATTGACAACAGGTGAGGAGAATTACAGAGAGTGTTGTGAGAGGAACGCGCATTAAGATGGGGCTTTAAAAAGAGAGAGGAAACAGACTGTCGGGGCGGTTTCTCCTCCCCGCCTGGGGGTTCTCCTCCCTGCCTGGTGGTTCTCCTCCCGTGAGATACTGTGTTTTGTCGGCGGGCTGTTTGTATTGAGGCTGGGCTGTGAAGCAGGGCGAAGATTGAAGCCGAGAAATGGAAATGAGAGAGTGAAGTTGTCAATGAAGATCCAGGGGATATCGTCAACAGTGGGAAAGACGCAAAGTGATGAGTATTTGATCTGTTGTTTATATGCACTGACACTGAAGTGGTGTGGAGAGTCTGGAAAGTGTGTGGCACGAGTGAAGTATTACACCGAGTGAATTAATGATCTGTCTCCAACCTTTGTTCTTCCTGCACTGAATGGGATGATTGCTGTACCCGTTTTTTCTGCCGTCTCTGGAGAGAAGTTGAGCCCTTGTGAGAGACGAGCGTTTAACTGGTGGGAGAAAGACCGGTGGGTGAGTGCTGGCCCGAATGCACGGTGTGCGAGTGGAATGCAGTGCCTGAAGTGACGATTCACACGGTTTGTGTCATGGAGTGAAGTTTATCGTGTGGAGAAGTAATAGTAGTCCGCTGTGCACTCTCTCCTTACAGTCTTTCACCCGCTGTCCCCAAGGAAGGTTTGATATATCAGGTGCCCAAGGTACCCTTTGAGACAGCCTGGCTTTATTAATGCTGAATGTTTCATCTACCGTTGAATGGTTAAATCCTGCTGCATTATTACAGTGTACAGCTGCAGTGAAGTGTCTCGCTCAAAGCATCCTCCGTTGTCTGCTTGGTCCCTTGACACGCTCCTCGAGGCGGTGCCCGGTCCCCAGTGGTGGGTGCAGTCTGGCTTGGCCCACCCCGACCTGTGACATATACATATAAAGATTGGATGCACTTTCTCAGGCAAATGTTTCAGACATACATTCAGCTGATGTAATAACGTTACTGTGTTATTTCCTGCCGCTGCAGAAAGAAAAATGAATGTTAAATATGTATGGTTTACATATGTTTATAAGGATCTTATGCAGCATAACATGTTAAGTCAACATAATTGTTAAATGCATAAAATATTCCTTTGACTCATTTGAGTAAGTTAGATGTACAAGAGTCAAAATGTATTGCCAAGACAGCACACCTTGATCAAGCTAAAACTATCAAGTCACTAACTATCCTTATAGCTTTGATGCTTTGAATCTTTTCCACCTGTGCATTTACATATGCCCCTATCACCATGTATTTTACAGGTAAAAATGAAGAAGGCTTCAGCATTGCTGTGGTAAATAGCCTACAGGAACATCCTTCATGAAGATAACTAGCTATGTGCGGCAAGCTTAAAATTCAAGATTACCTTTCTCAATTTGCATGGGTCTTGGGTTTGCATGGGTCATTTATCTATATTTGTGCAATTGATAAGTTATGTTTAATTCCCTGTAAAGTAGCAATACAAATGTTCTCTACTTTTAATCACTTTAAGCCCAGTGTCAGTGAAGATGGTGTGGTCAGTGGAATCCTGGTGTTTGTGGGAAATAGAAGGAGCCTTGCCCAGCACTACGATGTGACCCTGATGACTGAGGTAATTCATCACACGTTCATCAACAGTTAGCAGTCAAAAGTTTACGTATGCTTTACAGAATAAACTACTTCATCAGGGTAGTACTAAATAAAAAGAGAACATATACATTTTTGTGATCTCTCTTATTGCTAAAATTAACATTTTGCAGATACTTCAAGGTGTATATAAACTTTAAAGCACAACTGTATATCTATCAATTTCATTCATCTGAGCCAAATATAATAATGGACTGGATCTGTTTTATAAACAAATGTTTTCCTTCGTTTTTTTTTTGTTTTTTTTTTTGTTTTTTTTCTCAAGGTATTTTTTTCTGACTTTTCTGCCTCTTTGGAACATTTCCTTTCACATTTACTCTGGAGAGCTTCTGGGACATTGACATAAACAGCACTTTCCAACAACTTCAAAAAAATTGGTGACAGGATTTTGGTTTTCTTTTTTTTGTGCCTTTGGTTTTCTTCATTTTTTGTTTTGTTTTTAGACAAACTTATATTCACTGTAATGCTGGAGTAAGCATTTTGTCCTGTTTAATGTTGGTGCTATGTAAAGTGTGCTATGTTAATATTAGTTTATGTATTAGCCAACATGATCCGACAATTTCTTTTACAGTATTTATTAATCTTTGTTAATATTAGTTAATTAAAATATAGTTTAAGTTAGTTAATACAATTTCATTGTTCATGTGAGTTCACAGTGCATTAACTAATTTTAATACACAACTTTTGAATATAATAATGCATTATTAAATGTTGAAATTAACATTAACTAAGACTAATAAATGCTTAAAGTATTATTCATTCTTAGTTCATGTTAACTGAAGTAGTTAACTAATAATACCTTTTTGTAAAGCATTACCCGTTTGAATCTTAGTGTTGTACATGGAATGATACTTTTCTTCACATTTTGTTTGTATTAATTCATGGGTTGTGTGTTTGAGGTACTGTGTGTTTGCTTCTAAAATGATGCGTGTACTGGTAATCCCTAGGTTATGGGGACCAAATTACCTCAAAAGTATAGTAATACCAGTAAATAACATGCAAACAATCTTATAAATCCATACAGAATGATGTTTTCTGAAAATGTAAAAATGCTAAATGTTTTCTGTGATGGATAGGTTTAGGTACCTTTGTATGAGGGAGAAAATGATTGTGCATAATAAGCATCATTGTCCTCCAGACTCTTTATAAATGAGTTAAAGGGATAGTTCACTTTAAAATAAAAATTCTGTCATCATACTCGCCCTCACAAGTTGTTTCAAACCTGTATGAATTTATTTCTTCTGCTGAACACCAAGGAAGATATTTTAAAAAATGTCTGTAACCAAACAGTTAACTGGTCCCATTGACTTCCATAGTTCCCCTCCCCCCCCCCCCTATTATGGAAGTTAATGGGACCAGTTAAATGGTTGGTTACTGACATTCTTCGAAATATCATCTTTTGTGTTCAGCAGAAGAAATAAATTCATACAGGTTTGAAACAACTTGAGGGCGAGTATGACGAGATTTTCATTTTGAAGTGAACTATCCCTTTAAGGTGTTGTAACTGTTTATGCATAGTGTTTCTTTGGGGGGGGTTTGTGCATCAACAGAAAGGTTTTTATGTATTTATTTTAGAGATTTTGTCAGTAAATGTACGTAGAGGGTTTTAAATTGAATTTGTGTTTGTAACTAGGTTAAGATTTTTTTTAATTCAAATTTGAAATAAATTGCAACTTTATTATTTTTTAAATTACAAATGTATTTAATTATATAATACTGTACATGTATATTACATTAAAGTATAATTTAGTCCACATTAATTGCTTGTCAGTATATTTGGAAGTACACTTTTATCATATTTCAAAGTTCAAATGTATTAAAGTCCCACTTAAGTTGTTCCAAAAAAGCACTCTTAATTTCAATTAATTGCATTTAATTTGAGCTTAATCTGTGATACATTTGAAATCAATTACATGCAATACGTTTGTCGAAAACATTACACTTAATTCACATTTAAGTGTATTGTTAACTGACATTAAAGTATATTTTAGTTCACATGAATTGCTTGTCAGTTCATTAAACTACACTTTAACTAAATTTTAAATACACTGAAAGTACTCATTAAATATGTATTAAAGTCCCATTTATGTTTACAAAAAGCATTCAAAAGTTCAACTAATTGCATTTAATATGAACTTAATTTGTGATACATTTGAAATTAAATACAAATAAAATGCAATTAAGCGGTGAAAACATTACATTTAATTCACACTTAAGTGTATTGTTAACTGACATTAAAGTACATTTTAGTTCACATTAATTGCTTGTCAGTGCATTGAGAAGTGCACTTTAAATCAATTTTAAAGACACTAGAAGCAATTATGAAAGTAAATATAAAGTTGTATTAAAGTCCCACTTAAGTTGTATCAAAAACTCACTCTTAATGACAATTGCATTTTATTTCAACTTAATATGTGATATATTTCAAATCAATTATAATTAATGTGCATTCAGACTGGTGAAAACATTGCATTTGAGTTACACTTAAGTGTATACATTTAAAGTATATTATTTGTATAATAAGTACACTTTATAAAAGTACACTAAAGTGCTTTTTTTTCACAAGGGGAGACTTTCTATAAAACTCAATGAAGTGGTCAAAAAGTGCGGTGTTTGCGGTGGCCACATGGCGTCCATCTGTGCAGCATTACGCAAAAATAAAGGTTTACAGTAACGGACGCGGCTGTTAATACGTTATTCGTAGTGACCCATGATAGATTTATTTCGTGTCTTTCCTAGAATGGGCAGTTTGTTACGAGCTAGCCTTTCTTTTTTTTTAGTCTAGGGGTATTAGGCATAGCAGTAACAAAGTTTTGGAGAGAGAGAGCACAGGAGCTTCTTGTCTCCTGTCCCAGTAACACACATCCAAAACTAATGAGCTTAGAAAAGTATTTATTGAATCAAAAGAAAGAGATAAGAGGAAACAACCTTCAGGAGGGGGCAAAGGCCAACAAAAACAAAAAGGTTTCTAACTCAGTTTTAACCATAACTTACCTAAACATTAAAGAAAAGCAAAATAAATAACAAATAAAGTTCCCTTTCTCCCTAACTACACATAAACAGGAGAAAAGCAGGTTCAAACAAAAATGGCACCCACCTCCCTACAAGTTTCCTTAAAAGAAAATCTTAAATTCTAAACAAAACTATAAGTCTTCAACTACATCTACAATTGCACCAATGGCTAGCAGGTTTCAACAACATAACAGGATGAAGCTATCTCGAACAAGGGAAAAGAAGTCCATGTGGCAAGTTAGCATCTGCAAACCTCTCTCTCTCTCTCCTTGTTGTGAGATGGTGCTGGCTTTATATGCTGACATTCTCCCAGCTGCAGCCAATCAGTGGAGCTGACGTTAATGGGCAGCAAATCAGCAACAGGTGATCCCAATCACCAGCATGAGCATGGTGGCAGTAGACATGAGGAGAAACAAAAGAAAAACACACCACAAAGCACATAAAATGATTACAAATAAAATACGTCTTAGGACGCAACACCCCCAACATTAAATTTTTACAACCCACAGATTGTAAAATAAACTACTCATAGACCACCAATAGTAGTGCAATTCAGACCTGACTTGGTTAACCAACCCACTTAAGTCTCCACATCTGCAGTTCTAGAGAGTGCATCCGCCACCATATTGTCTTTTCCACGGATGTGTTGGAGGTTAAGGTTATACTCCTGGACAATTAAGGCCCAGCGCATCAAACGCTGATTGGAGTTGGACATGTGGGAGAGAAAAATCAGTGGGTTATGATCAGTGTACACATCGATAGGTATGGCACTACTTCCTAAATAAACCTCGAAATGCTGAAGAGCTAGAAGCTAAGCAAGGGCCTCCTTTTCAATCGTGCTGTAGCGTTGCTGGCATTTCGAGAACTTCTTTGAGAAGTAGCAGATAGGGTGGTCAATTCCATGGGAGTCCTCCTGCAACAGGACTCCCTCAGCACCAGTACCACTGGCATCTACTTGGAGTTTGAAAGGCAGGTCAAAGTTAGGGGCAGACAACACTGGGGCATGGCAAAGGAGATCTTTTGCAGCCTTAAAAGCATTATCACACTCAGTGCTCCACTTAAAACTCTTTGTAGTACTGAGAAGGTCCGTGAGGGGTGACACAACAATGGAGAAATTACAACAAAATCCCCGATAGTACCCACTCATACCCAAGAATCGCCGTAACTCACACTTGTTACGGGATGTAGGAAACTCAAGTATGGCAGCAACCTTGGCCTCAATTGGCTTGACACAACCCTGGCCAACTTGTTTCCCCAGATAGGTTACCACAGCTTTACCTATCTCACATTTGGCAAGATTCAAGGTTAGGGAGGCAGCCGCCAGGCGACTGAATACTAACTCCAAAGTTTTGACGTGATCTTCCCAGGTTTTTGAATAGATGACTAAGTCATCTAGGTATGCGTCACAATTTGGCACTCCTGTCAAAACCACCTGCATAAGGCGCTGGAAGGTGGCAGGAGCATTTCTCATGCCGAAAGCTAGAACCTCATATTATAGGAAGTGTTCGGGAGTGATAAACGCAGAGATCTCAGATGCCCTTGAAGTTAGGGGGACTTGCCAATAACCCTTTAACAGGTCTAATTTCGTGACATATCTAGCAGAGCCTACCCAGTCAACACAGTCTTCCAGTCTAGGCAGAGGGAAGGTGTCAGGTTTTGTTAAGGAGTTAACCTTACGATAATCTGTACAGAAACGATAGGAGCCATCGGATTTGGGCACTAACAAACAGGGCGAACTCCATGGACTTTGACTATGCACTGCTATTCCATGCTGCAGCATGTACTCCACCTCAGATCTCATTATGTCACGCTTTTTGGGGTTTACTCTATAAGGATGTTGCTTGACTGGATGAGATTCACACACAATGTCATGTTTTAACATGGTTGTTCTACCAGGCACGTCAGAAAAGATTGAAGGATAGTTCTGAACCATACGAATAATCTGCTCACTCTGTTCTTTTGTCAAGTGTACAAGAAAGCTCTGCAGGTTACTCAATATGGCAGAGTTTTGAAGCCGTTTAGCTACAACTTGTACATCCTTTCCAACCGGCTCATTCTCTGGAATCATACCAGCAGTAGCAACAGCAACAGATGAAACAAGGGAAGAAACACACTTCTCGCCACGCACAATAAACTGCTTCAACATATTTATATGGCATACACGGGTCTTTCGCCTGCGATCAGGAGTGTGAATGACATAATTGGTGTCACTGAGCTTTTCTTTAACTTCATAAGGACCTGAAAATTTAGCTTGGAACACCGAACCCGGATCAGGCAAGAGAACAAGAACACTATCACCCGGTTGAAAACTACGACTCATGCTTCTCTTATCGTAGCAGGTCTTCATTTTTGACTGGGCTGTAACCAAGTGTTCTCTAGCAAGTTCGCAGGCCTTATGCAAACGCTCACGAACAGTGCTGACATAGTCAAGTACAGTCACAGGAGAGGAGGCTTTAGCTAATAATTGCTCACTTAGCAACTTCAAAGGACCACGCACAGTGTGCCCAAAAACAAGGTCAGCGGGGCTAAACCCAATACTCTCTTGCTCTGCCTCATGGACAGCAAACAGAAGGTATGGAAGACCCTCAGCCCAATCCTTCCCACTGGCTAAGCAATAAGAGCGCAACATTGATTTAAGGGTTTGATGAAATCTTTAAAGTGCGCCCTGCGACTCAGGGTGGTACGCACTTGAAAGCTGATGTTTAACCCCTAATTCAGCAAGGGTCTGAGTGAATGCCTTTGATGTGAAGTTAGACCCTTGATCAGTTTGCACAACACGAGGCAGACCAAAGGTAGTGCAGAACTTCACCAACTCTTTAATTACCACTTGGGCTCTAATCGAACGTAAAGGTATCGCTTCTGGGAAACGTGTTGCGGTACACAGGATTGTCAAAATATATTCGTGTCCTGACTTGGATTTTGGTACAGGACCCACACAGTCGACAAGGAGTCGCTCAAAAGGTTCTCTCATAACCGGTATCGGCTGCAAAGGGGCAACTGGTATATTTGTATTGGGCTTCCCAGCCAATTGGCATACAGGACACGATCTACAAAAGTTAGACACATCTGATTTTAATCCAGGCCAATAAAAGTACCGGGAAACTCGGCGAAAGGTTTTTGTGACACCCAAATGCCCTGATAGCACATGTTCATGACCCAGTTTTAACACCTGCTCTCGGTAATCAGCTGGCAATACAATTTGGATTGATTCTTGTGAATCCTCGTGAGCTTCATGCCTCCACTTACGCATGAGCACTGTATCTTCCCAGAAATAAGTTACCTTAGCATTAGACACTTGACTAAGGGGAACAGAAGCTTCAATGCATTTCACCAATGAGGGGTCTAATTTCTGTGCAACAGCCAATTGTTCCCTACCAACTTTTAAAGGAACTGTAACTGCGTTCTCGATATTAGGGCAAACTTCTGGCTCTACTGCCATCTTATCTTCCTCAAATTCATCATGCGCCACCAAAAACGATTCAGAGAGATCCACCATGTCTCTGAATTTAGCCGACTGGGCACGTGTCACGACACATGCAGGGAAAGCTGCAGGGAATTGACGGGCTAGGTCAGGTTGCTCACACAATTTAGGGGTATGGACCACAATTGGTCGGGGAAAAACTTCACCCCCAGCTAGGTCATTTCCAAGAATAACGCCCACACCCTCGACAGGTAACTGAGAACGTACACCAAGTTTTACAGTACCCGTTACAAGGTCTGATTTCAAGTAGACATTGTGAAGAGGAACATTTATACACTGCATTCCAATTCCACGTATAAGCACGTCTGTACCAGAATAAGTCTCGGTAGACCGGGGCAATAATTCTTCTAAGATAAATGACTGAACTGACCCAGTGTCTCGCAAAATGGTGACAGGTTTACACTCAGAATCAACTGAGACAGACACTGAACCAGTCAGTAAGAAAGGCTGATAGGACAGAGCGGTCGTGTGGCTTGCCTCACATACGGGGTGTACGAGTGCAACACTTTTAGATTTGGAAGCAGAGTTCTTTTGCTTCCACGCCTTACAGTCAGAAATTAAATGACTGCTGTCGAGACAGTAAAAACAAGCTTGTTTATCATTTGAAGCATTCTTACGGCGCTCACTTGATTGAGTCTCACATTTGCCAATGCGTGAGAAAACATGTGTTGCTTCCCTATCAGATACTTCACAAGTGGAAGGGGGCACACTAACACGACGTGCGGAGGGAAACACAGTCCGATGCGTCAACACAAACTCATCGGCTAAAACCGCGGCAACGGAAAGATTTGCAACTTTCTGCTCATTTAAATGGACAACAACATTCTCTGGAATACAACTTTTGAAGTCTTCCAGCAAGAGCAGCTCTTGAAGCTGATCAAGAGTCATGATCCCACTGGAAAGACACCATTTCTCAAAAAGGGTTTTCTTCTCCCTTGCGAACTCAACATACGTCTGTTTGGCTGTTTTCAAATGTGATCTAAATCTTTGACGGTATGCCTCAGGCACCAATTCGAATGCTCGCAGAACGGCAGATTTCACTATATCATAATCAAGGGACTGATCTATTGGTAAGGCAGAGCAAACCTCTTGCGCTTTACCAGAAAGACTGCACTGCAATAACAGAGCCCACACATCTTTCGGCCACCGCAATTTCGTAGCAACCCGTTCAAAAGCAACGAAATATGAATCCACTTCCGCTTCTCTAAACGGTGGTACAAGTTTAAGATACCTGCCAACATCAAAATCTGCCTCAGGAGTCGCATTATCCGTAACTTGAGGTACAAAAACAGCAGGTGAAGCGACGGGCGATACAGCAGAGGGGAGTCTAGAGCGAGGCATAGGAACCGGTTTTCGATTCAACTCCTGAGCACGCAAATCTAATTGACGCATCTTAATGTCCCTTTCTGCTTGTGCCTCTATAGTACGAAGCCTGATCTTTTGCCCTTCACAGTCCTGCCTTTTTATCTCCAGATCTAACTCAGCCGCCAGCCCAGGAAAAACCTCACCTGACACAGCCTCTGCTGTGTTCCCAGGTTGTTCCTCAGTACTGACAGCAGTGTAATCTGGTAAAACTCCATCATCAACCAACTTTCCCCGCAAGTAATCTTTAATTACTTGTTTGGTACCCTGTCTTGGAACCTCAACATTAAAGAAGTCTGCAATCAACAGCAAATCTGCCCTTCTGCAGCCCTCAAAAACTTCTATGGTAGGAGAAAGAGTAAATGACATCAAATCAAATTCCATAATTCTCACTACCACAGGAGCCTTTCCTCCTCACCAAAAAGAAAACAGCCAAACAGAAGAGAAAAAATGAGCAGATACTTACAATTACAACGCGGTACACTTTCACATGAAAGGACGAGCCCCCACTTGTTACGAGCTAGCCTTCTTTTTTTTTTAGTCTAGGGGTATTAGGCATAGCAGTAACAAAGTTTTGGAGAGAGAGAGCACAGGAGCTTCTTGTCTCCTGTCCCAGTAACACACATCCAAAACTAATGAGCTTAGAAAAGTATTTATTGAATCAAAAGAAAGAGATAAGAGGAAACAACCTTCAGGAGGGGGCAAAGGCCAACAAAAACAAAAAGGTTTCTAACTGAGTTTTAACCATAACTTACCTAAACATTAAAGAAAAGCAAAATAAATAACAAATAAAGTTCCCTTTCTCCCTAACTACACATAAACAGGAGAAAAGCAGGTTCAAACAAAAATGGCACCCACCTCCCTACAAGTTTCCTTAAAAGAAAATCTTAAATTCTAAACAAAACTATAAGTCTTCAACTACATCTACAATTGCACCAATGGTTAGCAGGTTTCAACAACATAACAGGATGAAGCTATCTCGAACAAGGGAAAAGAAGTCCATGTGGCAAGTTAGCATCTGCAAACCTCTCTCTCTCTCTCCTTGTTCTTTCTTTCTTTCTTTTTTATTGTTTATTGGCGGTTGGCAAACCAGCTTTTGGTGCATTTCCGCCACCTACTGGGATGGAGTGTGAATACCTAGGATGATGGAATGGAAAAGTACTATCTAGTAAAAAAAAAAATAATTAAAAAAAAAAAAATTTGTTTAAACTTACATTCTGTGTATCAACCGTGTATCTCTCAAATATTTAAATAAAATAGGGTACACTTTTGGTTGTATCTGTGCACTCTGAAATAAATCTTTTATTGCTAGCTGAACTTTCAGTTCCTTTAGATCTTCCACAAGTTGAGCTTGTTCATCATTATATGCTTGACATTGAACAATCACATGCTCCAC
Source organism: Vimba vimba (assembly GCA_022828995.1). Classification (NCBI taxonomy): domain Eukaryota; kingdom Metazoa; phylum Chordata; class Actinopteri; order Cypriniformes; family Leuciscidae; genus Vimba; species Vimba vimba. The sequence continues at coordinate 49,476,842 of CM040817.1, read as the reverse complement.
TGTTTCTGCCACCCCACAATGGATGCACCCATCTGTCTCAATTTTACCTAACATGTGTAAATAATAATTTAATCTGGTGTGCCCAATGCGTATCCTCAAAATAATTGTATCATCTCTTCTGGATCCATATTTTCTCCTTTCACTCCCCACTGTATCCTGAATATTATACAGATGTCTTCCTTTTAACTCCTTATTCCAGTTGTCTTGCCAGATATTTATAACAGCTTTTCTTACAATGCACTTAGCTTCAGCTTTGCTTAATGGAATCTCTATGTCGACTTCATCCTTTTTTAATCCCGTCTTTGCCAGTTTGTCCACTATCTCATTTCCCTCAACTCCAACATGAGCTGGTACCCATAAAAATGATATATTTTTGTCTAGTGGATTTATTCTGTACAAAATCTGTAATATATCGTATAAGATATCTTGTCTAGCATCTGACATTCCACTTTTTAAGATGCACAAAGCTGAGAATGAATCAGAGCATATGACTGTATCCTTAATATTAGATTCTTCTACCCCATATCATTGCTATGTATATTGCCATGAGTTCTGTTGTAAATACTGATATATCATTAGACAGCCTTTTAACAGTACTTTGTTCAATATGAGGTATATATATTGCTGCTGCTGCTGCTGTATAACCAGATTGAGGATTTTTAGACCCATCAGTAAATATCTGAACACTATTGTTATAATTTTGATTCAAATAATTTACCACTGCTATATTCATAGATAAACACCTTTCCTTTTCATTCTTTATGATGTTTAATTGTAGATCCACTAAAGGCATTTTGTACATCCAAGGGGGTATACTTGGTGTAATTACCGTATGATTCATGACTATACCATCTATTCCAATATCTTTGGCAACTTTATCAGCATTCCATCCAAAACTATTTAAGCTTGCATATTCATGCTCCCAACATTCTTTTACCACATCTTTTACTGGATGAGCATCTGCATGTCCCTTTACGGAGCACCAATACGCCATTTTCTTCTTAATTCTCCTCATTTCTAAAGGCATTTCTGCCATTTCAACCTGCAAAGCAGAGATTGGAGATGTTCTAAATGCCCCACATGCTATTCTCAGTGCCTGGGATTGTACTCCATTTACTTTCTTTAGTATGGAAGGTGCTGCTGAACTGTATACTATGCCACCATAATCAATAATTGGCCTTATCATTGCACAGTAAATTCTCTTTAAAGAATACCGAGTTGCCCCCCAATCTACTCCTGCAAGACACCTGAGAACATTAATTCCCTTTTTACATTTTTCAACCACTTTCTTGATGTGTGACGCAAAAGTAAGTCTATAATCCATCCAGATCCCAAGGAACCTAACTTCTGAGACCTGTTCTAATACCTTATCATATAACTTAAGTTTAGTACTTGGTAATTTCTTTTTCTTAGAAAAACATATTACTTTTGTTTTTTCAACAGACATTCTAAAGCTCCAGTTATTAGCCCATTTTTCCACTTCTATGATGGCTTTCTGCATACAGCTTTCCACATGTCACATTTCTACCCCGTTTCCACAGTGAACCGTCATCTGCATACAGGGATTTTCCAATACCTTGTCCAACTTTGGAAAAGATATCATTAATCATGATATTAAACAGTACTGGACTACACACACTTCCTTGTGGTGTACCATTATCAATTGAAAAAATCCAAGAGTAACTTGCCCCAACCCTAACTTGAATGGTCCTATTTAGCAGAAAATCCATTATCCAATTATACATTTTTCCTTTAATGCCCATCTTTTCTAATTTAATTAAAAGTCCCTCTCTCCATAACATGTCGTAAGCCTTTTCAACATAAAAAAATACTCCAACTAATACTTCTTTATTTACCATTGCCTTTCTGATTTCAGATTCTAAACATATAACTGAATTCATAGTATTTCGTCCTTTTCTAAATCCGCTTTGATGTGAGCACAAAAGATTTTCCTTTTCTATAACATAATTTTTCTCTCCTTGTTGTGAGATGGTGCTGGCTTTATATGCTGACATTCTCCCGGCTGCAGCCAATCAGTGGAGCTGAGGTTAATGGGCAGCAAATCAGCAACAGGTGATCCCAATCATGCTCATGCTCATGGTGGCAGTAGACATGAGGAGAAACAAAAGAAAAACACACCATAAAGCACATAAAATGATTACAAATAAAATACGTCTTAGGACGCAACTCCTTTATTAAGGGAGTATGGACAAATAAACAGTTTCAATATATTGGTTTTAAATGCATTTTCTGAGAATTTATATTTCATGTTTTTACTGCAAATGTCACGTCCATAACGCTGGAATTGACATCACTTGATTACACATTGTATTATCTTATTATGATATAGTGACCAATAATGTGCCAAACATATTTTCCTTACCTTGTCATTCAAGGCCAGGGCACTTTTTGTACAATCAACGTTGTGCTGAACTTGACTGAATTGATCTGCTGCTACAGCGGCGGCCAGCAGCTTGTGAGTTTTTTTTTTTTTTTTTTTTTCAAGGCAGTAGAAGGTTCTGGAACTTTTGCGTGCTTCCACATCCCGCGCAACTACGGATCTCCCAGGAACATTCATTATATATTGCTGCGTACATTTATCCGTGTCGGGGTTCTGAGTAGTAGGCCTAGCCTACCTATGCGCATGGCATGCGCGAGCGGTGCGCGATCATGGTCGACTGACAACGAGATTAAGCAGCTGAACAAGAACGGCCGTGTTCCGACTGTTCTCATCTCAGCTCCACCGAGACAAAATAGACATGCCATTTCAAAAATATATCATTTATAATCAGAAATATGTTTTCAAAAGCATCACTATCATCAAATTTTATGTGACATCACATCATTTCCAGTAGCCTGGGCAACTGACTGCAAACAGGCACATCAGGACACAAACGAGCAGGCTTATGTGCCGGGGCTGTGCCCCAGAACCCTCCGTTGGTGCTGCATGTACACTGTGGTGTGCACATCTTTTCTCTGTGTGTGTGTGTGTGTGTGTCTCTTCTTTTTTAGGCACGTTTACTGGTGAATTTTGCAGGGGAAATAGAGTGGGCTCACGCCAGTGGCCGGTCAGTCCTCCTCAAGTGTCCGCTATTCGTCTCTGGTCATAATTTAGAGCATATTAACCGTTTTGCCGTGCTGCTTATTGATCACGCAGTAAAAATGCCCCTGCCCGCGGCCAAAACCAGACGTCTGTGGATGAGAATCCAAAACAAGGACTGGTGGGAGTGGGACGTTGTCCTGCTTCACTTCACAGACGCGCGAGTGAAATGAGAATTTTAGAATGACGGGAAACTTATTAATATGACACTTTATTCAACAGGAAGAACAGCTCGTTCCGCGCGTCATACGTCATTACGCTATTAACGTCATTGCACATGCGCAGTCCTTTCAGTTTAGGTTTTCAATCCGATCAAGTGTTTACATGTTCTCTCGATCGGATTACAAAAGGGATAAACCACCCCTTTCAATCCGATTGAAATTTCATTCGAATCGAGCTCAGTCGGATCGATTAAGGCGTTTACATGAAGGTTTTTTAGTCCGATTGAGCCGTCAATCTGATTATAAGTGTCCATGTAAACACAGCTAGTGTGTTTTAATGCTGCATGTACTTTTTAAATAACCATAACTTGCTCAATTTTCCACCGATTTTCAAACGGTTTGGTTTGTTATAAACGTCAGAGATGTAGTTATGACACTGCACAAGGGCGTAGGTTTGATTTTGACATTGGTGGGGATGGGGACATCCCCTGAAGCTGAGAAGCTGAACTGTTGGCATATTTGTTTCACATCAATAATGTCCAGTTTGTTCTGTTGGACATGACACACAGCAAAGTGTCACTTGTGCCATTGTTCTGAGCCATGTTTTCAGTGTCCTAAGAGCACTGAAACTTCTTTCAGCCTCAGCTGATGAGACTGGGATGACAAGGGTTTCAACTCCATCAAACATTCCTCTCATTTCAACAAGACCAAGCAATGTTGTGTTTTTATGTTTTATGGGGACTTTTTACAGACATAATGATTTTATACTGTACAAACGGTGTATTATATCCCCCTACACTAACCCTGCCTATCACAGAAAACTTTCTGCATTTTTACATTTTCAGCTGTTTTCCAAAAATAAATAAATCCCCACAAGGACTTTGGATATTGCCATCTTTGTGGTGACATTTTGTCCCTATAATGTACTGTTACACACACACACACTTAAGCATACACAGTCTGTCTGTCTGTCTGTCTGTCTGTCTCTCTCTCTCGTCAAACTAACGACTGTTCACTATGGAGCTAGAATTGTGTCTATTACATGCGAGAAAATAAATGATCTGAGAGAAAAAAAAAGTTTGAGAGAAAAGGTTATCTCACTGATAGCAAAAAAGCATTTCATGAGAGAAAAAAGAATATTTGAGAGAAGTTTTCATACCAATAGCAAAAACATTTGAAAACATTACCTTAGAACTGTACATTTTGACATTGCTTTGACACAGTATATAGACATAGGTCTATGCATTCGTGAGTAGCCTAAATCTTCGCTCAGTCATTCATGAGCTTTGAACTCGTAATTATGATATTTTCAACTCCACTTGAAGGACACATACAGTAAACACAGCAGTAAAGTGACTCTCCTTGATCAGGAATGAGGAATTAAACTGCTTTACAGACACGCCTATTTCAGGACCAGAACCAGGAAACTATTTCAACTCCTCAGTTCAGAGAAACAGAAACTGAAGTGTTGTTGAGCTGTTGTGTGTTTGTGTCTCTCTGTATTCATGCAGTAAAATGGCAGAAGCCAGAATTTCTCAGGATGAGTTCACGTGTCCAGTGTGTCTGGATCTCCTGAAGGATCCAGTGGCTATCCACTGTGGACACAGTTACTGTAAGATCTGTATTACAGACTGCTGGGATCAGGAGGATGAGAAGAGAGTCTACAGCTGCCCTCAGTGCAGACAGACCTTCAGTCCAAGACCTGCTTTAACTAAAAACACCATTCTGGCTGAAATGGTGGAGAAACTGAAGAAGACTAAACTTCCTGCTGACTGTTACGCTGGAGCTGGAGACGTGGAGTGTGACGTCTGTACTGGAAGAAAATACAAAGCCGTCAAGTCCTGTCTGGTGTGTCAGGAATCTTACTGTCAAACTCATTTAGACCGTCATGAGGAATATCACTCTCGTAAACCACACAAAGTGATTGATGCCACTGGACGACTGCAGGACATGATCTGCCGGAAACATGATAAAGAGCTAGAAATGTTCTGTGTCACTGATCAAGAATGCATTTGTTTGCGGTGTAAAGAGTATGAACATAAAAACCACAAAACTGTATCAACTGCAGAACAGAGGACAGAGAAACAGGTATGAACTGAGAGGGATTGATCACACAGAAATGAAAGTGTCTTAATTTACTCACTCATTTACTCATGTTGTCCCAAACCGGTTTGACGGAGTTTCTTCAGTAGATTGTAAAGATGAAGAATATCTCGTCTATTTTACTCTATACATTGAAAGTCAATGGGGTACAAAAGTTTCAAGCTCCAAAAAGGATAAAAAACATAAGATTAATCTTAACCACTAGTAGTTTAAAAAATAAGTGTGATTAATTGTATTAACGTGCACTTGTAGTGTACTTCAAATTAAAAGTATATTTAAAATAAAAACTGTAGGCCTACATGCAGAAAATATAATATTAATAAAATGAAAGGCCATTTAAGTGCACTTAAAGAGAGTAAATGTTCATGACTGTTTCACTTAATAAATACATTATGAAAGAATGTCAAATTAAAATTAAGTGCATTTTAATATTTAATATTTCAATGTGACTCTTTTGTCATGCTTTTGTTACAGTCTCTGGTCTAGGTCAGGGATGTAACATCAACAACAAAACAATTGTTCTTAGTTAGACTTTTTTTTTAATTGTCTTTTCTTGCTCTCTTGTACGGTCTTTAGAGCGGTGTACTTCAAATTTTACAAAACAATCTCTTGAAAAGAAAGAATCAAACAAACAATGAAAAGATTCAAAGCAAATCTTCAGGGGTGAGCTAATGCCAAAACAATAAAGAAACAGAAACTAACTTTCCCACAAAAACTAACTTCCCTATGAGTCATAAAATAAAAGAAACAAAACATACAATAACGTACCCTATCTCCTTATCTAACCAAATAAACACGAGAAAAAGTAGCGGCCTTTTGGCCTACAAAGAAAAACAAGGCACTCACCCCCTACTGCTTCTCAAATTAAGTACACTTTTACAGGTGGGATCATTAAGGCATTGATGTTTTTAGAAACAGATCACAAGTGGCTAACAGCACTCTGTTACCATAAAGAGGAGCACAGCAATCACAGTCTATTGTGTTACATGTTCACCAGCTAACACACAGTACAACAACATGTGCAGTGAAAGAGGCAGAGAGCTCCATCCCGAGGAATTCCGGGGAATTTATAGTCCAGGCCTCTTCTCTGGTCCAACCACCAATAGCTTCTCCTTATGTCCAGGACCAATCCTACAGGAGGAAAAAACAACAACAACAGCAGAAACCACAACAGACAAAACATAGCTGCATTACTTCACAAACGTAACACTTTAAAGAAGTGCACTTATTTTGATGTGTTGATTGACATACCAAAGTACTTGATTATAATTACAACTGTAGTGTGTTATTCGATATATTTAAAGTTAATATATTTTTAATGTACAACTTCATTATTAAAGTATATTTTAGTTTATCATAAATGCTTGTCTGTACAGATGACAGTACACTTTAACTATATTTTAAACACAATAGAATTATGAAATTACATATGAAAGTACTTAAAAAATCCCAAAAGTTCAGCTAATTGCTAGACACTAGAACTCCTAGAACTTAAAGTATATTATTTACATGCACTTTTTTAAAGGAATGCTACTTTTAAATTTTTTTTTTTTTTTAAGGACCAATTTTGATTCACAAATCAAATCAAATCATTGATCAACTCATGTACGCAGAGCCCAAATCAAATATGATGACGTCAATAACATCAAACTTCACTGATCTGTGGTTTGAACCTTCAGTATAAACTCGCCATGCTAGATCTTTAACCCTTATTGTGTGACAGTAGTTTTATGTGTCATTCCCTGTTATTGGTTTGTCCTCCAGAAACAGCTGAAGGAGACGCAGATGAAGATCCGTCAGAGAATCCAGCAGAGACAGAAAGATCTTCATCAGCTGAGAGAGGCTGTGGAGTCTCATAAGGTGAGTCTGGAGAAGAAGAGAAGTGTGAGACGTCTCAGTTTGGACTCACTGAACTCACTGTGTGATTGTGATGTGTGTGTAACAGCGCTCTGCACACACAGCAGTGGAGGACAGTGAGAAGATCTTCACTGAGATCATCCGCTCCATTGAGAGAAGCCGCTCTGAGGCGACACAGCGGATCAGAGATCAGGAAAAGACTGCAGTGAGTCGAGCTGAAGGACGACTGGAGCGACTGGAGCAGGAGATCAATGATCTGAGGAGGAGAGACACTGAGCTGGAGCAGCTTTCACACACACACCATCACATCCAGTTCCTGCAGGTAACAGAGATCTAGAAGAACTGGATCATAGTGGACTTGAGCAAGAGACTCACAGAGAAACATTTCATGAGAGCAGAATGAGACTAACTTAAGCAGGGCAAAAAACACTCTAAAGCTCAGCTATTTGCATTTAATAAAAACATTAAACTATTCCACATTCATTTAACTGCAAATAACATGCAATTAAGTTTCTGAAAACATTACAGCCAATCTGCACTTAAATATTTTTAAAGTATATTATTTCTGTTACAAGTACTTTCTTTTTCACAAGGAGTGTAAGTGTGAAATACTAGAGTTTGTAGCATTAAATGCTGAATATGAGAAGAATGTGCTGATTGTGTGAAAGTGCTGGATTGAAGCGAGTCACTGAAGAGAAGTGAAGTCAACAAGAGCCGCTCAGATCTGATATAGTGCAGGTTATTGGCTGAAGTGTGGAGATGATGAGTTTTGATTTCTGTTTTCTGTAGAGTTTCCAGTCTCTCTCAGCACCTCCTGAATCTACAGACGAACCCGACGTTTCCTTCAGTTCTCTCTCCTCTTTTGATGGCGTGAGAGAATCTGTCCGTCAGCTGAGAGACAAACTGGAGGATTTCTGCAAAGAGGAGCTCAAGAAGATCTCTGATAGAGGTAAAGTCCTGCGCCTCGTTTATACAGACGTGTGGAGAAAGATCCGAAATGTGAACGTACAGTTTCTGAAATGTTCCTATGATTTATAAAACATGCGCACAAATAATTTTCCTAAACGCATCCCACTTTATAAATCACAGTTCATCTTAATTCATGTGCATCAACTCTACAGAACAGCCACAAACATCCCTTGATGGTTTAGAAGTAATAAATACTTATGTATATATATTGAAATTGAAATCCGATACGTGTGTTTTATATATGAGGCATCTGGAGATTCTTCTGTTCTCAGAAATGAGTCCTGCATCATCTAATATCAGATTAGAAACGTCTTAGAAATGGATGTATTTTATCTTGTCATTTCTCTTCACACTGTTCATGTCTGTTTATTTCCACAGTCACATTCACCAACATGAATCCCAAGACCAGGAACGACTTCCTACAATGTAAGTCACTGAGAAACAAGCAGAAAAACTCACTGAATGTGTTCATGTTCTTCCTGTAGAAGCAGAAATAAACATGATAGAAGAGTTTTATAATTGATCATGTAAATGATGATTTGCACAGGATATCTGATCAGCTGCACTGAGACACTGATGATACATTGTTCAGAAACATTAAAAGATCAGACAGATTCATAATTCCTGATTCTGATGTGTTTTCTCTCCATCAGATTCCCATCAGCTGACTCTGGATCTGAACACAGTGTATAAACGCCTCAGTCTGTCTGAGAGGAACAGAGTGATTACTGTCACTGACACACAACAGTCGTATCCTGAGCATCCAGACAGATTTATTTTTTGGTCTCAGGTGTTGTGTAGAGAGAGTGTGTGTGGACGCTGTTACTGGGAGATTGAGTGGAGTGGTCAATATGTGTTTATATCAGTGTCATATAAGAGCATCAGCAGGAAGGGACAGGGTTATGAGTGTGGATTTGGACATAATGATCAGTCCTGGAGTTTGGACTGCTCTCCCTCCAGATACTCATTCTGGCACAATAACATACAGACTGTTCTCCCTATAAAGTCCATCAGCAGAAGACTAGGAGTGTATGTGGATCACAGTGCAGGAACTCTGTCCTTCTACAGCGTCTCTGACACAATGAGCCTCATCCACACAGTCCAGACCACATTCACTCAGACGCTCTATCCTGGGTTTTACGTTGATTATAAATCATCAGTGAAACTGTGTTGATGTTTGAGAATAGACTGTAGAGAGATTTTACCAACGCTATCTCACGACCAATTCGTACGAATTCGTACGAATGATAAAAAGTTGGCTAATTCGTACTAATTCGTACGACCTAGCTCGTACGAATTTGTACGATTTGTCTAAACCCACGTGATGGGTAGGTTTAGGGGCGGGGTCAGGGGTAGGTCATTCGTATGAATTCACACGAATTGGCCAATTCGTAAAATATGTACGATTTTGCAAAAATCGTACTAATTCGTACGAGCCAGGTCGTATGAATTCGTACGAATAAGCCACCTCGTAGAATTTGTACGTTTTCCCGTGAGATCGGGCTCGATTTTACCCAGAATACTTTGAGCTGCATGATGAATCAGTAACAGTGAGATGTTTTCGAGTCTCTTGTTTTCTCTTAGATTTTCACATAATTTTTGGAAACCTCAAAATGTGAGTAAACAAGATGCAACAATGTGAGGCTATTTCTTTCTAATGTTAACAAATTCACAAGATTTTGTTGCTCTTAAGATTTATATAATCCAAGTAGCCAGAATATAATACTACAAAACAACGTGTCTTTTCTATGAAGTAATGATACAAGCTCAGAGACATTTATAATCTTTTGATGTTTTTGATGTACAGTACACAGAGTGTCTTGACTTGGTGTTCTGGATACTGACATTTTATTATTTATTTTTAAAGTCGCCCTGTGGTGAAAATCAAGCTTGAAATCGCTGGTGTTTCTGACGTCACAAACTACCTTGTAACCAATCAGATCAACGTGTGATCGTCAACCAGTGGATCTCTGAGCTGGTGTGAGTGAGTGGAGGCGGGGCTCATTTGCATATTCATAGAACCACGTATACTAAATGAGGCAAGGGTGTAGAGTTACTTTCAAGCTATTTTAAGGCATGAATCAGTTTTTTTTCAAAGGAAAAAAACATTTAAATGTGTCAATTTGGTGAATTCAAATTCAAATGTGAGTTTTAAGGGATAAAATGATTGACTACAGGGGGACTTTAACTCTTTTCAGACAGATTACTATGTGATAATGCAGCTGTTTTATTCACATATTCATCAAAGTCACCTTTATTTATATAGTGCTTCTTACGATACAGATTGTTTCAAAGCAGCAGTGATAATGTTGTAAATATATATATATAATTATAATAAAATAATGTAACAAAGTTTGTATTGGCTGGACAGCACCCAATACACATTCATTAATGAATGAATATGAATATATATCAGGCCATAAATCCACAATAAAACTATGCATGGGCGTTTGCTTTGGTGTTGCCACCCCTCGCAAGATGTTTCAAAAACACAAACATAAAAGTTTAAATATTTGTGTGTGTGTGTGTGTGTGTGTGTGTGTGTGTGTGTGTGTGTGTGTGTGTGTGTGTGTGTGTGTGTGTATGTGTGTGTGTGTGTGTCTACATTTATACTTTATTAACACATGCATATTTATATATAATTATAAATATGAACATAAAAAGAGAAAAGTGCACAAAAATGTCACGTACATAAAAAGTAAAAAGCTCAATAAATCTAAAAATTGCATTCACTTAAAAAAAAAACTGAGTGCAAAAACTTGTAAAAGAAAAGTAAACTTGTGAGTTTTTGCACTCAGCTTCTACTGTTTTTCAGTGCATTCTTGTGTTTTTGTTTTTCTTGAAAGCAAGTCCAGACTCTGTGTGAATGTTCAGATGTCTGCAATAACGACAATAAGCAGCAGATGTCAGCATTTATCTTTAGTTTCTGTCCGAGTGCACCTGTCAGAGAGGACGTCTCCGAGATGCTTTCTGCAAAGCTACCTGAAAAACTATGCGCAAGTGTACCTGGACAAAAGCCTTTTAAACGCAAAGGGTCGTTACACCATATATTGATTTGAATTAGTTAATAGAATTTAAATCATAAATAAATTCAATTTGTGATTTTTTTTTTTAAAGCATTCTCACTTTACAGCATTTTAACACAAGTGCCAGTACCTTTCCCAGTACTGTAGCTTTGCAGGAAGGTTTCTTCAAGCGTCTTAGAGACGCTCCCGCAGTTCTTCTGGATTTAGTCTGTCTCAGTTTCTTCTGTTTCTTCACGTAATCACAGACGGACTCGATGACGGAGAGATCAGATCATACCGGCTGTTGTCAGATTCCTTGTGCATACACAAATCTCACTGGATTATTACAATTAATGGCAAAAAGAACGTTTGGAAATGTAAACTGATATTTCCTACTGACACACTACAGCAAAAGATATTTTAAAACCATAGACATAGGGGGCATATTAACATGCCTAAGACTTTTGCACAGTACTGTATATTATAAACTATATTATATTATATTATATTATATTATATTATATTATATTATATAATGTTATATTACATTATATTATATTATTTAATGTTATATATTGTATTAGATTACATTATATTACATTATATTATTTGACATTGTATTATATTATATTATATTATATTATGTAACTTTATATTACATTGCATTATATTATATTATATTATATAATGTTAAATTATATCACATTACATTATATTATATAACTTTATATGATAATATATCATTTTATATTACATTACATTACATTACATTACATTACATTACATTACATTGTATTTTTTTTATATTTGACATCCCAAAAATGAAAGTTCTGTCATCATTAACTCTAACCCTCATGTCGTTCCAAACCTGTATGAGTTTCTTTCTTCTGCTGAACACAAAAGAAGATATTTTGAAGAATGTCGGTAAACAAACTGTTGATGGGCTCCATTGACTTCCATAGTCTATTATCCCCCATACTGCAGAAGTCACTGGGGTCCATCAACGGTCTGGTTAGTGTCCAGCAGAGGGCGGCAGGACAACATATATGAGACTGGTGGGAGAATTCAGAGCAGCATATTGACATTAATGTATAGCACACTTCAGCTCTTCGTAGTTTAGACACCTTACAGATATTGTTTTTATTTATCAATTACAAATAAGTAAAAAGAAGGAGCATACCTTATATTAGGCTATATAAGTCATTTAATTAAAAAAAAGACAGTTAACATATCCTATATTTTTGTTTTGTTTGTAAGTTTTCAGTGATGTTTGAAAATCTTTATTCAGTAAATACAAGCAACTGTAAAAGTCGTGGACATTTATTGGTCAAAAGGTGTGAGAACCCCAATCTCTATTGTGTTGTTATCACAGCTTGAGTTTCGCAGTCATAAACAGACAGACTGGGATGTGTTCAGTCATGTGTGTGACTATGGTTCCCGGAGTCTTAGCATGCAGCTTGCTGTGTATGTTATTGTGCAGTGTGTGTGTGTGTGTGTGTGTGTGTGTGTGTGTGTGTGTGTGTGTGTGTGTGTGTGTGTGTGTGTGTGTGTGCGTTCATCCGCTCAGGGACTGTGTTCAGTCAGCACACCTGTGATCTGTTCTGCCACCCAAGCCCTGCGTTTGCTCATTTACCGATGAGTCTGCTGATCTGCCCCGCTGTGTGTGATGTGCGTGAGGAACCGTGTTTATGTGTTTGTGAGTTGTTGAGGTTAACCTCAGGAGGATAAAGTAAATCTGCACATCTGGTTTAATACATTCAAAGTGTTTACACTATATATACAATACCTGTGTCCCTATACTATGAGTAAAACAGTAAAGATAGACAACTAATAAATGAATGATTAAAGCGTTAGTTCACCCAAAATGAAAATGCTGTCATCATTTAATCACCTCATGTCGTTCCAAACCTGTAAGACTTTTCTTCATCTTCGGAACACAAATTTAGATATTTTTAATGAAATTTGAGAGATTTCTGTCTCTCCACTGACAGTCTATGAAACTATGACTCTTCAAAAAGTTCATAAAGAGACCGTGAAACTAATCCAAACGAATTGAGCGGTTTAGTCCAATTTTTTTTAAGAGACTCAATCACTTTATATGATGAACATTGAATTTAGGCTTTATTCACATACAAAAATTCATCAACTCACACATCAGTTGTGGTAAACGGAAGCTTTATCAAGAACCAATGAGGTTCATCATCGTGTTACGCAGCACGTTTGAGCTTCCGCAAGAGGTTTGTTCTCACGCTTCAAGCAGGTTCGGTTGAGCTTCTGTTTATGTCTGTTGATGAATGTTTACATGTGAATAAAAGCCTAAATTAAATCTGTTCATCATATAAAGCGATCATGTCTCTTTAGAAAATTTGGACTATACCGCTCAGTTCATATGCATTAGTTTTACGATCTCTATGAACTTTTTAAAGTGTCAAAGTGGAAGTTGTGTAGCTTTCAATGGAGAGTACAGAACTGGCTCAGATTTAATAAAAAAAATAAAAAAATCTATATTTGTGTTCAGAATATGAACGAAAGTTTTACGGGTTTGGAATGAGTCATTCCGAATGACATTAGGGTGAGCATATTAATGGAAGAATTTTCAAATTTGCGTGAACTATCCCTTTAAATATGAAAATCACAAAACCATTGTCTGAAACCTCCACACGCTGAGTAAGCAGATAAAAGCGGTCCCCTGTTCCCTGTGTGTTCAAGGGAGCATCTCAAACACCACCATCTCACTGTCAGCAGAAAGGAGGCAGACAGAGCGAGAGAGAGACATTTAATTAAAACGCACAATTGAGTTTGGTGTCCCGACAGCTTGTTACGCTTTAATAATTCACTGTCCGGTGAAGTCCTGGAGATGTGACGGGTATATGTTGTGTAGAACCTTCTCAGGTAATGAGAAGATCTGGTGGCCAACAGTCGAAACTGAGCCACAGCTGAAACCCAACAGTGACTCCTGTAATCAAGCAGAAACTGGAGCGGAGAGAGGAAATGGATGCGAGAACGCCAGCGTTTCGTGTCGGGGCTTGACAGGGCCTGAAATCCACCGGCTAGCGGATAAACAGAACTCCTGGAGCGGGGACTGATCACATGTGTCAGGATGATGCAGTCTGGTAGTTTAAAGGAATAGTTCACCCAAAAATGAAAATTAGCCCATGATTTACTCACCCTCAAGTCATCCTAGGTGCATATGACATTCTTCTTTCAGACGAATACAATCAGAGTTATATTAAAAAATGTATATCTTGTCTTCTAAGCTTTATAATGGCAGTGAATGGCCGTTTATGTTCTGAAGTCCATAAAAGTGCATCTATCCATGATAAAAATGCATCTATCCATCATAAAAGTGCATCTATCATGATAAAAGTGCATCTATCCATCATAAAAGTGCATCTATCATGATAAAAGTGCATCTATCCATCATAAAAGTGCATCTATCATGATAAAAGTGCATCTATCCATCATAAAAGTGCATCTATCCATGATAAAAGTGCATCTATTCATCATAAAAGTGCATCTATCCATCATAAAAGTGCATCTATCCATGATAAAAGTGCATCTATCCATGATAAAAGTGCATCTATCCATCATAAAAGTGCATCTATCCATCATAAAATTGCATCTATCCATGATAAAAGTGCATCTATCCATCATAAAAGTGCATCTATCCATCATAAAAGTGCATCTCTCCATCATAAAAGTGCATCTATCCATCATAAAAGTGCATCTATCCATCATAAAAGTGCATCTATCCATGATAAAAGTGCATCTATCCATCATAAAAGTGCATCTATCATGATAAAAGTGCATCTATCATGATAAAAGTGCATCTATCCATCATAAAAGTGCATCTATCATGATAAAAGTGCATCTATCCATCATAAAAGTGCATCTATAAATGATAAAAGTGCATCTATCCATCATAAAAGTGCATCATGATAAAAGTGCATCTATCCATCATAAAAGTGCATCTATCCATGATAAAAGTGCATCTATCCATCATAAAAGTGCATCTATCATGATAAAAGTGCATCTATCCATCATAAAAGTGCATCTATCATGATAAAAGTGCATCTATCCATCATAAAAGTGCATCTCTCCATGATAAAAGTTCATCTCTTCATCATAAAAGTGCATCTATCATGATAAAAGTGCATCTATCCATGATAAAAGTGCATCTATCCATCATAAAAGTGCATCTATCATGATAAAAGTGCATCTATCCATCATAAAAGTGCATCTATCATGATAAAAGTGCATCTATCCATGATAAAAGTGCATCTATCCATGATAAAAGTGCATCTATCCATCATAAAAGTGCATCTATCCATGATAAAAGTGCATCTATCCATCATAATAGTGCATCTATCCATCTTAAAAGTTCATCTCTCCATAAAAGTGCATCTATCATGATAAAAGTGCATCTATCCATCATAAAAGTGCATCTATCATGATAAAAGTGCATCTATCCATCATAAAAGTGCATCTATCCATCATAAAAGTGCATCTATCCATGATAAAAGTGCATCTATCCATCATAAAAGTGCATCTATCCATCATAAAAGTGCATCTATCCATGATAAAAGTGCATCTATCCATCATAAAAGTGCATCTATCATGATAAAAGTGCATCTATCCATCATAAAAGTGCATCTATCCATGATAAAAATGCATCTATTCATCATAAAAGTTCATCTCTCCATCATAAAAGTGCATCTATCATGATAAAAGTGCATCTATCATGATAAAAGTGCATCTATCCATCATAAAAGTGCATCTATCATGATAAAAGTGCATCTATCCATCATAAAAGTGCATCTATCATGATAAAAGTGCATCTATCCATGATAAAAGTGCATCTATCCATCATAAAAGTGCATCTATCATGATAAAAGTGCATCTATCCATCATAAAAGTGCATCTATCATGATAAAAGTGCATCTATCCATGATAAAAGTGCATCTATCCATGATAAAAGTGCATCTATCCATCATAAAAGTGCATCTATCCATGATAAAAGTGCATCTATCCATCATAATAGTGCATCTATCCATCTTAAAAGTTCATCTCTCCATAAAAGTGCATCTATCATGATAAAAGTGCATCTATCCATCATAAAAGTGCATCTATCATGATAAAAGTGCATCTATCCATCATAAAAGTGCATCTATCCATCATAAAAGTGCATCTATCCATGATAAAAGTGCATCTATCCATCATAAAAGTGCATCTATCCATCATAAAAGTGCATCTATCCATGATAAAAGTGCATCTATCCATCATAAAAGTGCATCTATCATGATAAAAGTGCATCTATCCATCATAAAAGTGCATCTATCCATGATAAAAATGCATCTATTCATCATAAAAGTTCATCTCTCCATCATAAAAGTGCATCTATCATGATAAAAGTGCATCTATCCATGATAAAAGTGCATCTATCCATCATAAAAGTGCATCTATCATGATAAAAGTGCATCTATCCATCATAAAAGTGCATCTATCCATGATAAAAATGCATCTATTCATCATAAAAGTTCATCTCTCCATCATAAAAGTGCATCTATCATGATAAAAATGCATCTATCCATGATAAAAGTGCATCTATCCATCATAAAGTGCTCCACACAGCTCTGGCGGGTTAATAAAGGCCTTCTGAAGCGAAGTGATGCATTTGTGTAAGAAAAATATCCATATTTTAAACTTTATCGACTAAAATAACTAGCTTCCGGCAGACGGCCGTACGCATCGATTTACGGTGAAAGAGCAACACTTGACCTGACGCATGACACATTGACAAGCATGGAAGCGCAGAGGATAGAGCAAAACAAAACACCAGTAACGAATTAGAAGTCTAAAACGAGAATTTTTAAAGAGAAATGTGGGAGGAGCTTGAGTTTGTTGCCCAGCCCTGTGTGTTTGAACCGCGAGAGGTGTCAAAGCTTACGCTACTCCTACGTCGTACGTCACACATGCGTCACGAGTTACTCTTTATTAGTTATGGATAGCTTTATTAGCTAGTTATTTTAGTCAATAAAGTTTTAAATATGAATATTTTTCTTCAAATCAAAAGGCCTTTGTTAACCCCCCGGAGACGCGTGGAGCACTTTTATGATGGATGGATGCGCTTTGATGGACTTCAGAACAGAAAGAGTGGGGCTGACATATACTGTTTAATATTGTCTGATACTGAATGGACAATTTACTCACAGTTGCTGAATCTAACCAGATCCAATCACTGAATCTTCAACATGTCATCTGTGCTGCGTGCATTTGGATTACTAATTTGCCAACACAAGGTTTTTCCATGATCAAATGAAGTGTTCCCAGACATTTGAATAGTATTTTATTGCCAAATGAGGCATTCCTCAAAATTTGAATGCCTTAAGGACCTGAATGGGTGATCGGGAACAGCCACAACCGACAGGTCATGACATATGAGGCAAGCAAGAGGAAGTTCAGACAAAAAAAAAAAAAAAAAATACTTCTCGGCATATCTGAATCAATTTAGTTTGTACAGAAAAAAAACAGCTTTGGTCATTATTATGGATAATAAGTTATTAATATGGAAGTTATTAATATGGATTTCCAGAATAAGTATTTTTAAGTGTACTTTTTTCCACAATAAATAAACCATAAATCACAAACACAAAACCTCATGACTCCAGTGCTTGACATGTTATTAAAAACCCTTACAGCTCCTCAGACAATAACTCACTTCGCATGTATTTGCTTTTGCAAAGGTGGGTGAATCCAAACAAGAGAAATGACTGATGATTTGCGGTTTATCTATGTTGTGACATGGAGATATCATTTTGAAGTGATTGGATGTCTTTTCTTTGACACAAGGAACTTTTGAGCTGTTTGAGTCATTCCTAATACACTTTTAAGCTCATAACCTGAGTTGTATTTTGAGGAATTATCTCTATTTTCTAGTATTTCTATAAAAGCTCAGGTACACTTTATGTTATAACTTCATTATGGCAAGAAAAAGAACAGGAAGCTGCGAACTGAATGTAATGTTTTCAGGCGTTATTTATTGCAATTAAATGAAAATGTATTGTAGTTTAAATTTTTATTTAATGGAATTAGTTGAACAGTGACTAATTATGTAATTTCATAATTACTTGTATTGTCTTTGAAATATGGTTCAAGTTACTGCTGAACGAATAAGCATTTATGATCAACTAAAGTATACTTTAATGTAATTTCTATTGAAACTTGTATGTATTTAAATATATTTCTAATTACACATTTGTAATGATGAAACTTCAATTTAGTACATTTATATTAAGTTTAAAATTGAATAATAACACTACAGTTAAAATTATAATTATGTTTTACATGGGCTTTAGTATGTTAGTCAGCACATCAAAACAAGTGCACTTATTTAACGCACGACAAAAGATTATTAAAACATGATTTAAAATGTACTTTAAAGTAAACCTTTCAATTTGACATTATTACAAAGTGCACTTTTTAAGTTTGCATAAGTGTGTTTAAAACATAGTCATGAAAGTGTGCTCTCTTTAAGTGCACTTAAGTGTTAAAGGGGTGGTATATGCCCTTTTCACAAGATGTAAAATAAGTCTTTGATGTCCCCAGAGTGTGTGTGAAGTTTTAGCTCAAAATACCCCACAGATATTTTTATACAGCGTGTTAGCATGTTTTGAGGGTGAGCAAAAACCCACCGTTTTGTGTCTGTTCCTTTAAATGCAAATGAGCTGTTGCTCCCGGCACAGGGGGCGGAGCTTCAACAGCTCATGTCCTTTTACCTCACACAGACATGCACTGAAAATTTCAAAAATCTTATGTTCAAACCGGATTCAGAAAAAAATGGAGAGACTCAAGAAGAAGTGACAACATGTAGAATGCAACAGGACGTTTCTGAATGGTTAGTTGATGAATGTATGTAGCTTATGTGTAGTTATCTTCTAGTCATTGATTAGCATATTCTGTCTTGATAATCTATAAATCGTGTTCCAGGGGTGGGGTTTATGTTAATTTTAGGCTTAGTAGTGTCACTAACCCTGGAGGATTGTCATGTACAGTAGTCCCTATACCAGCCGTTTGTTTAAAAGCAAATATCTCCCTTTGCTTTGAACTTTGAGCACTGTAACTTTGCATATGTTGTTTATGCTCAAACAGCAACATTAAAGTTAGAAAAGTGAAATCATAATCAACCACCCCTTTAATAACCAATAGCTACTAATGATTTTTTAAAAATTATTATTATTGCATGACATTACAATAACAACATACACATACAAAGGATTACAATGTATTTAACTATTATCTACTACATTCACAATAGCATAAAAGGAAACAATAAAATACAAATAAAAAAATTATACAGGGGATAACTTACAAAAAATTCCAAAAAGAAAAGGATTCAAAAATTCTATAAATCCGTTTTGCTTTTTTATTTCTTGCATCTTTTAAGACCTCAATATAATGCTTAAGTGCAATTTTAAATAATATAATGTTAGGTTTATTATCAGTCCATTTCTGTTTGTGTATATGGACCTACTAATGATTATGCTGTTGTTTTCCCACTAAAAAGATGTCACTTCCTAGTGGGTGATGTCATTAAGGAACTGCCTTTTCTTACTCAAAGGGATTTTACAAAAGATTAACAGGATGGAATATGGAACTCAAATTTGAAATGATATTAAATCAAAACAAAACGTGCTTTGTTCAACATGAAATGGTCAGTTTTTCCAGTCATTTTTCATGTTGGAAACAGCAAACCAAAGTAGAACAATTATTAGGCCATCCCCGTGTCTGCTTAATGATTAAATAAATCGTATGTGATTTCCATATTTAAAAGCGATGAATTAAGACACCTCGGACAACAACATAGTGTCGGCCCACATCTGGTACACGTTGAATCCACATGTACCAGATGTGGGCCGGATCCAGGCCGACACTACGCTGCCGTCTGGGACACGTAAAACGACCAGCATGAGAGGACTGACCCGTATCAGAGCTGATGTCATTCTCAACCTTTGGCTGAGATTTCTCATAATGCATAAGTGTCAGTTTGTAACCCTACGCAGAGATTAAACAATAGCAGCTGACTCGCTGGCCAGAAGCCCACGCTGCATAATGCATGACAATCCACCCAACCGTTATCTTCCACAACACTTAAAACTTTTATGACGCTCATGCTTTTTCAGGACTCGGGCGAGCCCAAATTGAATCAGATCTGAATAATAGCACAGCGGGTAATCCCCTTCATCCGAATCTGTAATTATTGTTTTTCATACTTCATACACCATCTAGCCGAAACAAACACCCTAGAGCTATGAACTAGCCGGTAACGCTGTGTTATCACGGAGGATGAGGTGCCCATTAAAGATTCAGAGACCTTTAATAAGTAAGACGACCCTGACACTTCTTCCTTGGTATGAGTTTTTGGTGACAATGAAGCGAGGTGCATCAATTATTGACCAGCAAGAGACACAGACACAAGACGCTGGAACCAGCCCGTGGATCTACGGCCTTCATCCCACCAGACCAGTTAATCGCCATGGCAGGACAAAAGAAATTTGGCCAGCATTACTTATTTACTTCACTCTTTTGCTGCCTTGATTAGACGTTCTCATCAAATCTTGCTGGGAAGCCCTGCTCGAGTTACAGAGCGATAATCCCATCCATTCTTGCGGTTTCTTCCTGGCCCCATGCATGACTGAGATGTCAAGTGTTCAGGCCACATCTATTGATAACATGCAGTTGATACTGTTCACCGTAGCTTCAGTTAATTACATGGGATTATCATTAAATGTGCATTATATCTCACTGAACTGGTATAGGTGCTGTCATTCATTATTTATTAGATGCACTGGAATGGAGGTGAAAAGCTGCATGTCACTTTAAAACATGGATTTGACATTTAGCCTCTTTTTTTTACCATATAGTCCTTGATTAAAGTTGACAGCGTATTTAATATAATATAAGGGGCACATTTGTATCATGAGAGAATATCAAAAACAGTAAAGTGTTTAAAGTAGATGGAGTTTGAATAAATGTGCTTGGGATGCCAAAAGATAATATCTGAAGACAAATCTTAAAGTGCCCCTATTATGCTATTTTAAAGATTGCTCATTTTTTCTTACAATAGGTTTACATCAAAGAAAAAAAAAACACACTATAATTTCTCATAATATACATTGCAGCATCACCTTTTTTATCACCAGTCTGTTGTGATTGGTCTACTCTGCTCTGATTGGTCAGATGGTTCAGTCTGGTGTGATTGGTCTACTCTGCTCTGATTGGTCAGATGACCCAGTCTGTTGTGATTGGTCTACTCTGCTCTGATTGGTCAGATGGTCCAGTCTGTTGTGATTGGTCTACTCTGCTCTGATTGGTCAGATAACTCAGTCTGTTGTGATTGGTCTACTCTGCTCTGATTGGTCAGATGACCCAGTCTGTTGTGATTGGTCTACTCTGCTCTGATTGGTCAGAAGACCCAGTCTGTTGTGATTGGTCTACTCTGCTCTGATTGGTCAGATGACCCAGTCTGCTGTGATTGGTCTACTCTGCTCTGATTGGTCAGATGACCCAGTCTGTTGTGATTGGTCTACTCTGCTCTGATTGGTCAGATGGTCCAGTCTGTTGTGATTGGTCTACTCTGCTCTGATTGGTCAGATGGCCCAGTCTGTTGTGATTGGTCTACTCTGCTCTGATTGGTCAGAAGACCCAGTCTGTTGTGATTGGTCTACTCTGCTCTGATTGGTCAGATGACCCAGTCTGCTGTGATTGGTCTACTCTGCTCTGATTGGTCAGATGACCCAGTCTGTTGTGATTGGTCTACTCTGCTCTGATCGGTCAGATGACCCAGTCTGTTGTGATTGGTCTACTCTGCTCTGATCGGTCAGATGACCCAGTCTGCTGTGATTGGTCTACTCTGCTCTGATTGGTCAGATGACCCAGTCTGTTGTGATTGGTCTACTCTGCTCTGATCGGTCAGCTGACCCAGTCTGTTGTGATTGGTCTACTCTCCTCTGATCGGTCAGCTGACCAAGTCTGTTGTGATTGGTCTACTCTGCTCTGATCGGTCAGATGGCCCAGTCTGTTGTGATTGGTCTACTCTCCTCTGATCGGTCAGCTGACCAAGTCTGTTGTGATTGGTCTACTCTGCTCTGATCGGTCAGATGGCCCAGTCTGTTGTGATTGGTCTACTCTGCTCTGATCGGTCAGCTGACCCAGTCTGTTGTGATTGGTCTACTCTCCTCTGATCGGTCAGCTGACCAAGTCTGTTGTGATTGGTCTACTCTGCTCTGATTGGTCAGATGGCCCAGTCTGTTGTGATTGGTCTACTACTTATATTGCATGTCGGAAACCAAACGCCCAACACCATATCTGAACTTCAGCTCCGGATCATCATCAGCACACAATACTCGAACTGATACGAACAGTAGCAATGACGTCGGTTTTTCTGCATCCATTTGAGCTTGAGTCCTCATCCTTTGGAAGTAAATGCACAATGGACACACACCACAGAAAACAGTGTCTTCTCAACATGAAACACAAACCAAACTCTTCCAGTCTCAGCTAAAACTACAGTGTTTAAGAGTCAAAGTAGACATTGTTTGCGAGCAGCCAATAAAGACCATAGGCTGGCAATATACAAATTTGTTACAAACCTACCTAGGTTTGCTCAGGAAGTAAGACTGAATTACTGATGAGGGGAATCCATTGTTGCGTAGTTCTGCCCTATTAAACATAATTTTATGTTGTAAGGTGAGAAAGGTGAGTAAGACTAACTACTAAAAAACAAGAATGGTGGCTAAACACATCACATACAGATCTTGCGATTCAGATATTTGGAAAGACCATCCAAATGGCTTTTTGCCTTGATTTGCCTTCTTCTTGTTCTCACTCTGCAGCTTGAGACTGTACAGTAATGATATTACACTGTCACAACTGTCCTGCTCACCTGCCCTTGTCATATGATCCTATTCTACTGTCCAAAGAGTCAGCCTGGACTTGGCGTCTCCGATTTCCTTCCTGTTTACAAGTCATGGTTTCTGATCCTTTAGGGGTCATAGATCTATTGTATCCCTGAATACTGGTATCCATGACTGTCCCAGCCCTGTATGTCCCAGCAGGGCTGCATGCACCTCATTTACAGCTCTTACGTCTTTTTAAATTCTCTGCTCATTAATATACACTTGACATTGTTTATTTATTTATGCAACTTTTTTTCAGTTCATAAACATGGCAGGATTTTCTTTGACAATGGATTATGACAATATTAAACTATTTTAAGCACAGGATTTAATTAGGGATTTTTAAGGAGATGATTATCAGATAAATGATAAAATATCAAAACAGCAGCTTTAAATGTTCAGGCAATATATTTTGAAACAGTGGAAATTACTTGGAATATATATATATATATATATATATATATATTTTTGCAAAATTAAGACCAAGCAGAAGCCTCTGTCACACGCTTCAGCAGTGGGCGGGAGAAACACACAAGGGGCAATGCCATTGGCTGAACGCACATATTGTGATTAATATTCATGAGCCTGCCTCACATTAACCTGACAGGAACTGAGCTGCCGCTGACAAAATGCAATTTTCCCTGAGGGAAAATGTGTACAAAAAGAGAAGTCATCTCAGACTTTTGTAAGTTAATGTTGTTTACTTATATAAAAGCATACACTGTAAAAAAATTATATGTTCATTAAGTTGTGAAAACGTTTTTACATTGCTTTAACTCATCAAAATAAGTTAAGCAATTTTCAACTTTTTTATGTTAGACAAGAGTCAACGAATTTTTTAAGTCAGTTTAATGTAATTTAAGTTGATATAACTTAAATATCCAAGTTGATTGCACTTAAAAATTGAAGGCAACAACTTTTTTTTTTTTTTACAGTGATATGTAATTTTTAATATGTTCTTAATATTCTGAAACCTAAAATGACAAATGGGACACACTACGATCTTGCGGGCAAGTCCTGATTTTGCCGAGTTAGACAACATATTTTGTTGATCCTGGAACAACATTCCCCTCTGAAAAATGAAATGAAAACAGAATTAAGCAATGGCTTTTTGCAGCCTGTGCATTTTATAGTTCCTGTACAATATACATAATTAACTAACTGATATAATATGCCATCATATTTGAACTTCAAAAACTGCTTTAAAACATACTGATAATCATCATCATAATAATAAGGGGTTGTAAAATAAAAGGCCTTGATGTTTTAAAATGCATCAAAACTGTCCCTTTAAACTGCAGTGGAGCAGCTGAGAAACTGATGAAGCCTAAACTGAGAAGAGATCCCTTAAGATCCCACATTTTGGTGGAATGGGGTGTATGATATTGAGATTCACAATGCAAATCATGTTATTAATGTCTCTCAGCACAATGTTTAATAACAGAGACAACTTATGGTCATTAATCAGAGCGCTTATACTCAAACCAGAATATAACAATATTTGTTTACAGTAAAACGCTATCATTGGAATTTTACTCTGAAATCAATGGAGACCATGTCAGTTTCTGTTATGACACACGCATTTACAGAGAAAAACACAACTTTGAAGTGTCAGAACAGGAAAAGACATAACTTACAGCAAAAATGTAGTACAGTATTTTATTGTAATAATTGCTATTACTGTTTTTGGTGAAATCCTGGCGAGATCCGCCAGCGCAAGCCTGAAGCAGCAGAGCACTCGTACACAGGCTGCTGGTGTGCTAATGTTAGGGTGTGGTGTGTCTAGTGGTCAACATGCTTGCTCTAATTCTAGGTCCTGTTGTGTAATTCTCAGCTATTAAAGTCTACAGTGAGCTGACTGTTTGGAAAACATGCATTTGTGTAGTAAATGCATTGATACACTGGGGTTGAATTACAGTATATGTGGTGCCAGAATTCTCCACCGACATCCTGACAGAGAGCAACAGGAAAAACGACCAGAACAACTAACTAAACATGGGTTAGAGGCCAACCATTCCTCATCTATCTATCTATCTATCTATCTATCTATCTATCTATCTATCTATCTATCTATCTATCTATCTATCTATCTATCTATCTATCTATCTATCTATCTATCTGTCTGTCTGTCTGTCTGTCTGTCTGTCTGTCTGTCCGTCCGTCCGTCTGTCCGTCTGTATGTCCGTCTGTCCGTCTGTCTGTGTCTATCTATCTATCTATCTATCTATCTATCTATCTGTCTGTCTGTCTGTCTGTCTGTCTGTCTGTCTGTCTGTCCGTCCGTCCGTCTGTCCGTCTGTATGTCCGTCTGTCCGTCTGTCTGTGTCTATCTATCTATCTATCTATCTATCTATCTATCTATCTATCTATCTATCTATCTATCTATCTATCTATCTATCTATCTATCTATCTATCTATCTATCTATCTATCTGTCTGTCTGTCTGTCTGTCTGTCTATCCATAGATTTATGCCACAGGCAAAACTGTGCATGCTAACTCTAAGATGATTGACAGCAGCCATATTTCTCCTAATAATATTTGCTCACACATTGTCTTTGTGCATTGTGTGCTCAAACTGAATGACTCTCTTTATGTGCTCTAGCAGCTAGCTAAGGTAAACACCTAAATGATCAAGCTTTTATAATAGGATTACTTTTGTGGGCATATCATTTTACAACAAATTTAATTTCAGCAGTAAGTAATTAATTGTTTTAGTTCATTTATCATAAATCTAAACATATGATTATAATTATTGCAGCTATTATTAATTCATTATTTTTAATTTCACCACATTTTATTTATATATTCATTTATGTATTACACTGAATTCATAATTTAATAATGTAATATATAATTTTATTAATACACTGCAATCTTACATCATCTGTATCTTGCAATCAGAAATGTGAGTGATTCTTTGTGTATGAGGAGTTTTACATATTATTTTATGGCATTTTATGTTTTAGTTCTAGTGAACATTTACCACTGGTCATTTAACTGACACTTTTGTCCAAAGTGAATTCCAGTAGCAACATTTTATCAGTCATCTTACTGTAATTGTAAAGTTTTATTTTCTGAAGACATTTATCACACCTCATTGTCTCATTCGGATAGGTGTTATTTCAGGTCCTTTGTTCACCTCTTCAATATTTTATACCAGTAATGAAAATAACACAGACAACATTTGAAATATTTTGATCCATTTATTTATTTATTTATGTATTTATTTACTTAAATAGTTTTCAGGTAGATTTACATTTGGTCAATGCCCATGTGCGCCCCTCTACATATTCAAAAATCAAATAAAACCTCTGGAGTGTGTACAGTATACACCTGCGTGTGTGGACTCTATTGACCCGGGAGTAAAAAGAGTCCTGTGTATGGAGTGGCGAGGCTGCTGAACTGAAATGAAATCTGAGTACAAGAGAGGGGTGAGATGTGTACTGATCATTCAGGACAGAACCATCGCCTGGAATTCTGCAAGAGATGAGAGAAAGATTTTCATTAACGTGGGATGTAAACCTGCAGATGCTTCAATAAACAATTTACAGCAGTTATCTGAATAGTTTAAGCATGTTATTGAATGTGGCAGTGTTCATGTATTTGGTCTACGTTGCTGTGAGCATGTAATTGAGCATTTATTGACTTCATATATCTTGTTGCTGCTGCATGAATAGACATACATAGATCTTATAGCTGATATAGGCAGGTGGAGCTGGGGAGGTGGAGGGATTCAGCAACACTGAACCAGGATATTTGAATGTTGAGCAAGCAATCTCATTGGCTGCAGGATCAGCAGAGCTTGTGCCATGTGATAATGATGTGATAGATTGCACGTAAAGGACCGATCAGCTTGCGCCCTCTAAAGTTTCATGACTGAACTTTATATATATCCCACTAAGTATGATTTGGATATTAAAATTGCAACTAACTTCACATAGATGTGAGGTGACAGCTATTTAAATCATGTCAGATGAACAGCAGTCAAATGAAAACCAGCACAAAACTGTTTGCTATTTATTCAGTTCATTATAAAAGATGGAAATATAACATAAAAGCCATAATCACCATCTACTCCGATCTTGCCATCACTGTCATCGTCGGCTGCTGCTAGGAAAGCCTTGGTCTCTTTATCGGTCAGCACACGAGCACCAGCCGAGAACCGCTGCAAGAAAAACCTGGAGAAAAAAAAAAAAAAAAACATCAGAAAGAGAGTCAGCTCATGTCCCACATCAGATAATCCTGCTGATAATCTGGGGAGGAAATACTCAAAATATTGGTTGCTAGAGACAGGATGCAAAAAAGCAGCTGGAGGATAAAGTGTCTAGCTTAATTCAAAGGCCGCAGCTGAATGCATAAAAACAGACTGTCCTCAGGCAACATAATCCCTGTCTGTTGATGAATACTTAATATCCATGTGCTTGGAAAGCCCAGGAAAGGCTAAAGTCTGTGGTTAGGGTTGATTCTGCAACATATGTCATTATTAAGTTGATCCTAAAAGTTCTTTCATGTTGAAAGAATCTGCTTTTCAATGTGGCTTTAAATGCATGTAAAACTCATGTACTTGAGTTCTTCCTCCTCGATGAATCCACTGGCATCGTTGTCCAAGATGTTAAAGACATTCTTCACTTCCTGAGGGCTTTTCTTTGTCAGACCACACAGCTGGAAGAACTTTTTGGGGCTGAATGAGTCTGGAGCTGGAAAAAAACAACAACGGAATAACCAATTAAAACACACGTGAAACCTGACACTGGCATTTATAGTAAAGGAGCCGCAGAATTGGACTGGACTGAATTGGATCCGCGCTAAGATCAAAAACATTACTTGAGGTGAATGAAGTAAGACAAAAACCTCAGAAATGAATGCATATACAAGTTCAGTTTCTAATGTGTGGATGAGACACAAACATGCTGAGACAGGAGAGACGGTGTATCCTACCTTGACAGTCCTTGAGCGCACTGTCGATGGCATCAGCGGAAAGAACAGATGACAGTGACATGGTCCTGAAGAAGAAGAAGAACAGTTTTAAATAATTAACTCATTTTCACAAGCAGCTGTCATATTTCTCCACACTGTAAATGTATTTGAATCTAATCTAGGCTGATTTGTGTATTTAAAGGTTTTTGTACATTGGCAGGTTCACTGTAAAAAGTGTTCAGTTCACTTACTTAAAAAAAAAAAGAAATGAGGAAACCCGTTGCGTTAAAATTATTAAGTAAATAAACTTCATGCTTAATCAAAAAAATTAAGTAATGTGGAATTGTCAAGTTCACATAACTTAATCTTTTCAATTAAGCATTACGTTTATTTACTTAATAATTTTAAGTTAACAGGTTTACTCATTTTTTTTAAGTAAGTGAACTGAACACTTTTCACAGTGCATAGCAACTTGCCAATGAACAAAAACCTTTGAATACACAAATCAGCCTAGACTAGATTCAAATAAATCTCGCCGAGGTTAAAATTAAAAAGATGATCTGCCTGAAACGTTGTCGAGAAACTCTTTCCATCAAAATAAATAAATAATCAACTAAAGATACAGGATGACACAAGTTCAGCATTTTACATACTCCTTTTTTTACTCAAATATATTCTAATGCAATCAAATAAAACCTCCATTTTCATTTTCAATGCAATTATTATTAAAAAAAATGCACATACACATACATGCAATTAAAAAAAAAAGTGTAAATGCATGCGTTTTAATACACTTCATTAAAACCCTACATAACAGCTACATGCAATTTTCTTAAAAAAAAAAAAAACTTTAGCCTAAATGCATGCCGTTTTAATATAAACCTTGCACACTCATGCAGGTAAAATATAATTTCCAGCTAAAGCAGCGCACAAGTTGCTGCCCCACACAAAAAGAGATCGGGGTGGCAAAGCTGGGACTCTTACCTCGGTGAAGTTCTCCTGGCAGGTGATTCAACAGAAGTAAGGCTGAGTGGTGACTGCGAGTCGGTCCAGGTGCGATTTATATAGGTCTGAATGCAGTGACAATGGCTAATTCTTGAGTTACCAGTCTGTGGATCAAATTCTAACTGCCAGGCCCCAGCTCAAATTACTTACCTAACTAATTAACCTGTACTATTTATATCTGTTTTACTGTGTGTGTGTGTGTGTGTGTGGGCCAGCCCTCATCTATGACGCCCTTGTAAAAGGCAAATTAAGTAATAAATGCTTTGCTGTCTACCTGCTCATCACGTCCCTCCCATCCTATATCATAATACAGGCATCACACTCGTTCACCCCTGTCATGCACATCCGATCCTCCTCTCAGGTTGGTCAGTCGCTCCCTCCCTCTTTCCCCGCTGCTTTACATGAGGTCATTCCAGATTCCTCATTATAATATTACATAAACACTTTTATATTGCATTGCTGTTGGGAGGTGGACAAATTCTGGGGATGCTCGAAAGCCACCTTTCCTTGATGTTAGCTTTAATTTATCGCTTTCCAGATGTCTATTACTTTATAAATCCCATAATCTGTAATGGATTTTTTTTTTTTTTTTTCGTAATCTGCTCCATATTGTCTTTCTGAACAGATGGGAGCCTATAATCCACTGCTCACCAGATGCACACACACACACACACACACACACACACACACACACACACACACACACACACACACACACACACACACACACACACACACACACACAGTGTCTCTGCTGTTTTAGAGAGTGTCATGAGAGTTTATCCTTCTCATTTCACCCTCCATAGGCAGACAAACAGCGAGCTGTCATTTTTCCTCTGCTGATTCAGGGATTCAAGGTCACCTTTTGACCAGCGCCCAGCAGCACGCTGTAATCAATGTTTAAAACGCACCTGCTAGACGCATATATTATGTAAGAGGGTGCAATATGTCCTCAAGTGCAGGCAAAGAAAAAGGAAAGAAAGAAAAAAAACAGACACTGCTTGCTTAAATTTTGTCACCAAACCCGCATGTTACAATTAAACTGAGGTACTGTTTCCATCGGAGCGATGGAGTTACAGACAGCGCATCCATCATACGCGTGTAACAGATATAGAGGCCATTTTTGTTCTTGACTTACCTAGTTATCTCATGATTTAATGAACATGAAATGTATTGGTTTAATTTGTTTCAGTGACAGATTGTACAGTTGAATCATGTGCATTGCCTTTAAGTAGACATTTTGGGGTCAGAAAGATAAAAAAAAAATGTATTCAGCAAGGATGCATTAAATATCAAAGGTGACAGTAAAGACATTTATAATGTTACAAAATATGTCTGTTTCAAATAAATGTTGTTCTTTTGCACTTTCTATTAATCGAAGAATCCTGAAAAAAAGATCATGGTTTCCACAGAGACATTAAGCTGCATAAACTGTTAAAAATTGATAATAATATTAAGAAATGTTTCTTGAACATCAAATCATCATATGTGACACTGAAGACTAGATGCTGCCGAAAATTCACAGTTATAATAATTACATTATAAAATGTATTCAAATAGAAAACATATATTTTAAATTGTAACAATGTTTCACTAAATAATATTATTTTACTCTCTTTTTGATCAAATAAATACAGCCTTGTTGAGCATAAGAGACTTTAAAAACATTAAAAAATCTGACTGAAAGTTTTTAATGGTATTTGTTTGTTGTGTGAACAGGTAAATACTGTCATTTTTGATCAATTTAATGCATCCTTGCCGAATAAAAGTATTATATATATATATTAATGCATCTATTATTATTACTTGTTGTTGTTGCTGTTGTTATTACAGCAAATAAGTCCAATTGCACTCAGCACATCTGCTAGTGTCAGCATCTATAAGCATTTACATTGACCGTCATGTTTGAGCGCATCACCAGAGACTGCGTTAGTTCATGCTTGCCTGGCTATTGAGTTGCAGGGCGCCCATGGCCCATTTAAATGCATTAGGTGGAGGTGTTTGCTGTGACATGTTTTGGGACAGTCCATGCGTGGGATAACCCGCACGGCGAAACCCAAGAGCCTGGAGCTGACAAGGACACCGGATACAGAGGTGTTGCTTACCCAGAAACACTGATGTCATGGGCCATGATGATACCTCATATCCTATACAGTTACTAAGCAATCCTTTATTTATTCATTTACGTTTGCTTATATTCTTTGCAGGCACTAAGCTACACTACGCTTACTGACCTCTACTAAGGTGTCTGTTTTGGCAACACTCAGCTGCTTTAAGTACTACTTTAAGTGGTACGATAGCCTATGCTAGTTAGCCTCTGACTCTGACTAAAAGTTTGAGCGTGTTAGAGGCTAACTAGCATATCGTGCCACTTTTTAGCCTCTACTCTCTCTCAAAAGAAAAAAAAAATCATTTTTTTCTTTTGAGAGAGAGTAGAGGCTAATGCAATTTTATCTCAGAAATGCAATGTGAGAAAAAAGAAACATCCACATTTTGACCAGGCATAGAGTCGGTATAAATGTGAGTATCATCTGCATGGAAGGGATAATTAAGTGATCTTAAGAGCAATCCAAGAGGAAATATAATGTATATATTAATTCTGAAAAAAGTAAGGGACCTAACATTGAACCCTGTGGGACACCATTAGGGACAGAGCCAATCTCAGACCTGAATGCCCAATGGCCAATAAAAAATAGCCCAAATATCAAAACTCAAAATATGCCATTCCCACATCTAAAAAACATATTTTAAAGTCACTGCTAATTGAAAACAAATATATCGTTTAGTGATCATAAACGCAGCTCAAAGACACCAGTTGCCCTCCCTTGCAAAGCTTAACATCTAGAACAGTTTTATCATTTAAAGTCCCCCTGTGGTGAAAATCAAGCTTTTAATGTTGTTTATGTGTCTATGTGGTGTTTTTAATGTGCTTTAAGACAAACCATGTGCAAATTCATAAGTCGACACCATTGCTGAGTATTTTCTCCTTAAAACTGCAGTGAACCAAAGAAAAATGTGGTTTGAAATCACTGGTGTTTCTGACGTCACATGCTACCTTGTAACCAATCAGATCAACGTGTGAGTGAGTGGAGGCGGGGCTCATTTGCATATTCATAGAACTTCGTATACTAAAGGAGGCAAGGGCGTAGAGTTACATTCAAGCTATTTTAAGGCATGAAGACATTTTTTTTCAAGAAAAACAATTTTAAATATGTAATTTTGGTGATCAAAGGGGAATTTGAAAGGATAAAATTACTGACTACAGGGGGACTTTAAAATATTTAAATACAAGCATTTCAGTGCAATGTCAAACCTTTAACCCCGGGTATCAACCCGCATTTTTTTTTCTGACAGTCATAAAAAAAATAAGTATAATTAGCTACTTATACATTTCTAAAAAGTAGGTAGACATGTGTGCAATATAATGTTTACATTAACCAATTCATTGTGTCTGGTGTGTGCACTTTCAAAGGAGTTTGAGATGCTTTTCCTACCCATTAACATGTTGTAAAGTAATGCCATCTAGTGGACCATTTAACCTAAAACATCACTGTAAAAATATTGCTGCCTTAAATTTGCAAACAACTTGGATTTTTAAATCATTTCAACTTACAGTTGAATCTTCTATAACTTATAAAAATGTTGCTTAACATATTTTGATGAGTTAAAGCAATGTAAAACATATGTTGTCATAACGTATTGATCATACAGTTTTGTTTACAGTGTATGCTCGTGGAATAAAAAGATTTGTTTACTTATTTGAACAGTTAAACATTGGCTTGATAGTGAGTATCACCTTTGTAATAGTTTCTTAAGTATGAGTCTGCACTAAAAATATATGTGATCAACCAAACAAACTGGAAATATAATAAACAAGCCATTGATAATTATAATATAAAAAATCATAATGTCTATGGCAGTGATCCCATAGATAAACCTAGCAAATATATGTATTTTTCAATTTATTTGATTTTTATTTCATGGAAATGTGATTAATATAAACTTTCTCCATACAGCTAGCTAGAGTGAAAAGCAGATTTGCAACAAAAAAATGAAAAGAAGTCAAGGTTATATTGAAAAAGAATATTTATTCTTTTCTTGTCGTCCGTTCCCGTAAAAGTGCATCAGATTTTACAGTAAGCAAAATTCATATTAAGACAGGAGACACAACCGCTACATTCACGGTCATCGTTTTGACAGTGTGCTGCATGGGAGGAAACTTCTCATAAGCATCATGAGTATAAAAATTATTTATAGTAGGATGAAAATGGGAGGTCTTTGGCAAAGTTGTTCCTTCAGAGCTAAAGGTGTTGTTGGTCAGAGGCAATTTATGCCTTAACCAAGGCAGCGAACTCTGTCGGAAAGAAACAAAGAAAGCACGTTAAACATTCAGTCATGGTTTTCAATCAAATATTATGCATTTTGATATTCTTAGAGCACTCTGAAGCACATTGAGGTGCATTGGGATTGTGCTCAAGAGATTCCAAGACCATGTGTAAAGTTTGAAGCAGGCTTAATCTTAAAGGTGACTGACCATCAATTCCGATCTTGCCGTCACCGTCAGCGTCTCCAGCTTTTAGGAAAGTCTTGGTCTCTGCGTCAGTCAGTGCCCTGGCACCAGCCTTGAAGTTCTGCAGGAACAGTCTGCCAGCACACAGTTCAGTTTATCAGTACATTCAAGATGCAAGTATTTCTTTATGAGCTCAAAGCTGCTCTTACTTGAGTTCCTCCTCCTCAATGAAGCCACTCTTGTCCTGATCGATGATTTCAAAGGCCTTCTTGACATCATCGGCGGACTTGGCTGACATGCCGACCTTGGCGAAGAAAGCCTTGTGGTTGAAGGAGTCAGCAGCTGTGTGGGAAATATGGGAAAGAGGTAAATAAATACACGCATTTAATGTGATAAAGATCTGGTGGCTCACGCTGTCTCACCCTTGCATGCCTCCAGTGCTGCAGTGATGTCAGCTTCCTTCAAGCCGAATGCCATCTTTAGCTGAATGATACATAAAACAGAACATTAAAACAAGAAACGCGTGTCGTCGCACAGCTGCCTGAAAGCTCAGGTGTGTTTAGTCCAGTTTGCCTCAAAATATGGCCATTTGACAGATTACTTAATATTATTACTTGATATAACTTATGATTACTTAATATTTGAGCATGTATAACATTTCATGCCATTTCAGCCCATGCAAATCCCAAATAAAACAGCGAAAAGGGAAGCGTGCCGCATGTGGATTTGAGTTACGAGGATGTTAAGTCCCAAAGGGTCCATGAGGTCCTCTTAAAATAAGCCAGCATTGCAAACAGTTCCACAGCCGATTGAGATGATGAGAAAATTTAGGATGCAACCTTCGTTTATGCTCCGAAACAAATCTGGAAGAACCAATCCTGCTTTTTGTTTTTTTGTTTGTTTTTTTTCCTCCGTAGATAAACTGCAAACTCACCTCTTTTGTCTTTTGGTGCTGAAGGTAGTTTCAGAAGACTCGAGCTGTGAACTGCAGTGGTCTCCGGGCCCCTGATCTCCCCCTTATATACCTTCAGCCGCTCCAAATATGAATCATAATGTAATAGACACCCACTGGCCGAGGGGGGCGGCTTGACATGCGTCCACCAGACACGCTGTACTATATTTATCCTCAAAAATGAAGATGCTTAAAAGGTGCGTTTGAAAAAAAAGTCCATCATATACTTGCATGCTAATAATACAAGCTGCTGATAGTGCATTGACATATTCCTATGGACACTCGCTCATGGGGTTTGGAAAGAGTATATGAAGGGAAGCTTGCGGGACGCTTTTCAGAGGGACATTTCTGTTTGTGTTCAGGGTATGGACTCTCCGGTTGATTTTGCTTGTGTTTCATGTAAAGTGGTTGAGTGCCATGGTTTAGTGATCATTTTGCATGTTGTTATTTGTGTGTGCATATGCTGTGTTGGATTTTGCCACATTAAACACGTTGTCTGAATTTGTCCTGGTTTTCTTCTGTACGCAAACAGACCAAAGAGAAAATGGAACATTTTAGTTTTGGTTAACTCCATGATTTACTAGTCCATTATGTTCCCTTGACTTAGGCTACTTTTTCTCTATTTGACATATGGCAAACTTGAATTTACTATAATATATAGATACTCTGAAGAAACAAATTCAGTGTAGACAATTTTCACTCAGAAATTGCAAGCAAATTTCACAATTACTTTCAAAGAAATAGGAAGTAACACATTGATTTGATGTGAAATTTTGAGGTAGAAAAACTGATAAAAAAAAGCTAGGCTAATCTTTCTTTTACTTATTCATCTTTCCCCCGTTCAACTTAATACAGATTTGCCTGTTCTTTTTAGAGTATGTAGGTCTACACTGTACAGTATGAAGTGTGTTACTATTAATTCACCCCTGACAGTTGCACACAGCGTTCAAACAGCAGAGAGCAGCAGTGCTCATCCTGGCTGATGGCTTTCTTTCACAGGTCAGAAACTCTTCTACTTGTTCTACACCGTCGAAAGCTGAACTGTAAGGTAGCCTACATATGGATTTTGTTTTACATTAGAACTGAAGGCTAACGCCGTTCTTACACCGTTCCATTTCTGACGTAAGCCTACTTCTTCCTGTGAGAAGTAGCGCGAGCGCTTGAAGTAACCTACGTCAGAAATAGAACGACACATCATCGTCTGGAATTTGTCGTGATTCGTCGCGCCGCATTAAGTCTAAACAACGCCGATGATTAAAATGGGTTCTACTTGCTTTTGTCGCATTGTTTTTGTCCCGTGTAGACATGGTGTAATCTTCTAAATTGTCTATAGCAGGGGTGTCTAAACTCGGTCCTGGAGAGTTAAGAGAGTTTAGCTTAAACCATGATCGAACCCACCTTTCTGCAATTTTCTTCTTTTTTTTTTAATTGTCTAGTAACTCTGAAGACTTTGAATAACTCTTTAAGGTGTGTTTGATTAGGGTTGGAACTAAACTCTGCAGGGACCAGATTTGAGGAACCCTGACCCTAAAGTTCTATTATGTCAATGATTGTATCACCATTGTGGTTAGTAGAACATTATTACAGGAGCATTGCCAGTTGCTCTGATGAAATCGTGCCCGTTGCAGGGCGTTTAATGGGATTTGGAAGACTGAGCTTGGCTGAGTGTTCGATGAGCTATTCTGTGCATTCGGGACGCTGCCATGGACTCTAATTGGGCATGCGAAAACTATCCTCTGCAAATCCCTTGCAGTGCATCTCAGCAAATCTCTGGGCCTTCCCTCGCCCAGCCTTGTGCCAAGAGCATCCTGCAGGACATCCCTGGCTACTGGTGCATTCAAGTCCTCCTGGGATGTTTGTATTTACGAGTTGGGAAGTCGTGTTTAGCCACCCAGACAGCAACATAGTGTCGGCCCAGATCCGGGCCACGTCTGGTACATGTGGATTCAACGTGTACCAGATGTGGGCCAGATCTGGGCCGACACTATGTTGCTGTCTGGGTCGTCGGAGAAAGATGGCGGTGTACCCTCTATTAATTAACTAAACAAAAATACTGCAGGATTTAACTACTTCTAGAAAACAAAAAATGAAGAATGTGCATCAAACTGTTTTTAATTCATTTATGAAGCCACTGCAAACTTTATCGTTACATATTATATTGTTATATTACAATGCTATTATACTTTGTGCAGGCAATTATGCTGCCTTCACATGCTATTGGAAGTTTCCTAATTCCCACTTCCTGAAGTGATTACGGGTTTGTCGCATTCAAGTGCTTTGTTGTCGTAAATAACATGAATCATGGAGGACACCGGGTTTATTCATGCCTACTAATTGGGAAAATCTGATGATATTTAACGTCCCATTCATTGACAACCATAAACATTCACTACGCTATCAAAATCATGTCCAATTTTTAACAATGAAACTCATATTTACGATAATTCCAATAGCATGTGAAGGCAGCATTAGCTTATTTGGTTGTAAATAAAAAAGCATGACAATGCCACTGCTATAATACCTATAAATATCGCTGTATTCCGCCATGTTTCTCACTGACACGTCCCCAATTCGTATACATCGGGCCTTAAAGAAAATCCCGAGCTTCCCACTTGTATTTACGACTTTGTGGTGGCGTTCATACGTGTTCAACTCGCGGATACGATCTTTCCGGCATGACTTGAACGCACCATATGAGTGCATTATCATGAAGAGAACTTCCTGGGAGGACATCTGACAACACAACGGGAACGTCGATTAGCGGCGAATGCGTAAAAAAGCTCGCTTCAAAGACATGTTACACCAAAACTATATTTATTCCTTGTTTTTCACTCTTCCCCAGAAGTGCATTCAAGATTGTACATTTGCACAGGCCAATGGGCTTGAAATAAAACATCCAACTTACACATACAAATACCCTTATCCGGACACGTACTCGAAACCGAGTAAACTGTCCAAAGTCAGTCATGAATAAGATCATATAAAAAAGTTCAGCTGAGAAAGTTGTGAGCTGTCCTGAGTTCTGGTTCCTTGAATTTGGAAGGGTCTTGGTCAGATGAAAATTTAAGCCTTTACAAGAGCAGCAAACTCTGTGAGATGAGACAAAGATGAGACAGAGATCAGACTACCATTAGTCAATTCTGCAAGTATCACCATTTTCATTTCCAAATATCGTCAAGGGTCTGCTATAGTGTTGATAGACTGCACTGCCACTCATCCTCCTGAACTAAAGTATAGAGCTTCAGTAGTTGCTGCCAAGTGAAAGTGCTCAAAAACAAGAATGAAGAATGTCCTGCTGGAACTGACACTTGTTTTTGTTGTTATTGTGATATTTGGTTGTGAATTCTTTTTTTGACAACTTGTTAGCTAGGTAAAAATAATCTAACTGGCTAACATGGATCTTGTTGAAATTGCAAGAACGAATTGTGATAGTTTTGGTAGCATCCATGAGAATGGGTTGAAAATGTTATTGCAAAATTGTCTTTGTAAAGAAAATTTTAAATTGTAAAAAAAACAAAAACATTTATATGTGCAGAAAATGTATAATCATGAATGAACAGTATATTGATTTATTTGCATATGAATAAATATAATATATATATATATATATATATATATATATATATATAAAACATCATATGTATAGTAAATATAATAAGTAAATATAATATATATATTTCATAAATATATATTAAAGTATATATGTAAAAAATGGTACATCTACAATTAGAAATTTACATATTTAATAATGTTAACTTGATAGCATCAGTAAAAATGGGTTAAAAATGTTATTGAAAGTTTTCTTTAAAAAGTTAATTTAAAAATGTATGTGTGGAAAATGTATAATGGTTGATTTTATTTTTTATAAAAAAAATATATATATCTACAATTAGGAATTTACATTTTAATTTGTTTACTTGATGGAAATGTTATCACAACTTTTTTGATGAGAAATGTAAATGTGTGGAAGAAGTATAGAAAAAAAATACATTTGCATTTGAATAAATATATTTAAGTTAATATTAAAATAAATACAGTATATATACATTTAGTCATTTACTTTTAATTTTTTTAATATAATGTAATATATAATTGCAAAATGACTTCATTTATTGTTATTTCTGAGAACAAATAATACATTCATTTGTTTCAATATACCTCATAAACATCATTTATTTATTTATTTATTTATTTATTTATAATTTTCATATGAATATAAATATATGCAAGTACATATTAAATATACATGTAAAATATTTCTACAATTAGATTTACATTTTTTTAAATTGTACTTTATTCATGTTGAGGCCATGCAGTATAAATGTGAAATCTGAACTATTGGCCATGGACCGCTGCAATCTCACAGCAATTCATAACTATTTTACGTTTTGCTTAAAGGGATAGTTCACCCAAAAACTAAAAACTCTGTCATCATTTACTCACCCTCAAGTGGGGAGCCATTGACTTCCATAGTATTTGTTTTTCCTGCTATGGAAGTCAAACCAAGATTCTTATAGTATCTTCTTTTGTGTTCAACAGAAGAGAGAAACTCACACAGGTTTGGAACAACATGATGACAGGATTTTTAAATTTTTGGGTGAACTATCCCTTTAATTGGTGGCTAATTTGTAGGATCTGTTTAAACCCCAGTGACAGTTAAGTTTAGGGGCGGAGTTAGAGGTAATGAGTTACTTTTAAAAATATTCTAATTTTTCGAAATCGCCACCTCATAAAATAATGACCTTTTCCCGTGAGATCAGATTGGCCCGACCCAGTGTTGCCAATTTAGCGACTTTTTACACTCCTTTAGCGACTTTTTTCAAAAAAGCGACCAGCGACAAATACAGCGACTTTTTGGATTGCTGGTTGACATGCAGTCAGTCACTATATCATGCTTGTTCTATTGTCTCACAGAAAATATGCAAAAGAGAACAGCTTTATTGGATACTCGCTATAAATCGCATTAAAATACAGTATGAGAGCACGGATCAGGGGACGAAACGGATGTAAAGTGCCGACAGTTGCCGCATTTAGCGACTTTTACTGACTTTTCGAGCAGGTTTTAGCTGCTTTCCAGTGAAAATAGTTGCACTTTCTCGCCAAAAAGGCACTCCACTACACCGGACTTTAATGTAAAGCACACAGGAGCTTACGCTTCCTATCTCGATGCGAGTTCAACTCTTATAGAGGTCATGCGAGGTGTAAAATCGCCATTTTTCATTTACCATCAACTCCAATCATGCCATCACCATCACTGTCAGCGGCAGCAAGGAAGGTCTTGGTCTCTTTGTCGGTCAGATCCCTGGCACCAGCCTTGAAGTTCTTCAGGAACAGCCTACAAAAAGAGCACAGGCCTGCTGTGAAGCCCACAACTGACTTTTGTCATGTTGATTTTTCCCATGTAAACAATGTGTTAAGAGTCTCACTTCAGCTCCTCCTCCTCAATGAAGCCGCTGTTGTCCTGGTCAATGATGAAGAAAGCCTTCTTGACATCATCGGCAGACTTGGCTGACAGGCCAACCTTGGCGAAGAAGGACTTGTAGTCAAAGGATTCAGCAGCTGTGGAGAGATGATTTATTTGATTCATTTTTACAGTAACCCAGCTAACAGGGAACGCTCCCAGAAGAACAAACATTGTTCTCTTGAAGTTATGACCAAACGTTATACTAGTGACGTTAATAGAACGTTCTTTCAGGGTTGTCTGGTCTTTAATTATGAAGATAACCCTGCATGAACGTTCTGTTGATGTTTCTGGATACTGGTTGCTCTAGCATTAGCACAAAAATGTTTATAATGGAAACTTCTTCTGACATTTTTCAAATGGTACTACTTGTTTCAGAACCTTTAAAAGTAACATTTCCGTAACGTTTGAAGAGTGATAAAATGGAATTTTCACTTAACGTTTGCAACCCCCCCCCCCCCCCCCCAAAAAAAAAGTCTGGACATTCTAAACATTCAGAGAATATCCAGAAATAGCATTTTTATATGTAAATGGGAACGTTTGCAAAACAGTCTCTGAACATAATTTTGTTAGGTGGGAAGGAAGCCACTATATATTACTTTTAAAGTTAAAGGAGAACTCGGCAACTCTAGCGAACTCTAGTCACTTCTTCGCTGATTTTCCCTTTTGTTGTCGCATGTTTTCCCCACGAGCTCCCCCTACAGCTGTGGGGGGGGGGGGTATATATTTCACAACACAGTCGTAAAAAACTCACTTGCGGCGTCCTCCTCCCCCTCTCTACCGCTGTCATGTGCGTTTGTTTTGATCGGAGCAAGCCAACTGTATCGTGTGGAGCTATATCTGGCTACCGAGGTGGGTAATCTGGTAATACATCATATGCGTGTGTGTTTATGTCGAATTGTCGTAAAGCAATTCGTGATTCGCTCTCGTTCTCATTCTCGCTTCTCACGAGACTTCCAATTTCTATCTTGCCGGGACGGTAGTCCCCAAGTTGCAAGGTTGGTTTTCCGCCTGGGAACGCTGGGGGGAGCGGGGAAAGTCACCAATATCACCA
The DNA here is from genome assembly GCA_022828995.1 of Vimba vimba. Taxonomy (NCBI): domain Eukaryota; kingdom Metazoa; phylum Chordata; class Actinopteri; order Cypriniformes; family Leuciscidae; genus Vimba; species Vimba vimba. The sequence continues at coordinate 49,435,794 of CM040817.1, read as the reverse complement.
GAACAGGTTGTTTAACCATCCAAATGATTTCTAGACAGTTTTATTAAGTTAAAAAAGTTGCCAAGTTCGCCTTTAAAACATTTCACGTGCTTTTCTTATTATTACTATTTTTCACATCTTAGAATGGCAGTCATCAAATACATTTTAGAATAAAAGTCATCAAAAAATACAGAAACACTATGTAGAAGTTTATGTAACAGAAAAAGTTCCATAAAAAATACCATAGTATTTCTGTGTATATGCTGGCCACTTGTTGACTGTTTTTTCCCCTCAATATCCTGTACAATTAATTTCTGAAAAATGAATTATGTTAATGAAAATTTGAATAATCATTAATATTTTAGTTTTAAAAAAGAAATTTAACTTCTACAAAACAAATGTTAAGCATTAAGCAGAAGTCATTAGATGTTTCTTTTTTTTCTTTTAAATAAATAAACAAAATAAAATAAAAAAATATTTATTTATTTATCATGAGTCTATATTTATTCATGTATGTCATTATCAAATCTTCAGATTGAATTTGGCCACTTGTTGACTGCCCCCCCCCCCCCCCAATATAATTTTTTTTATATTTCTATCTATTAATATTTTTGTTTTGAAAAAGAAATTCAACTTATACATATAACAATTTTAGGAATTTAGGCAGAAGTCTTTAGATCATGTTTCTAAATAGCCCAAATAATAATATAATGTAATATAATATAATATAATATAATATAATATAATATAATATAATATAATATAATATAATATAATATAATATAATAGCTATAAATTATTTTCTCTTGTGTTATTATGATACATCTTATAATATATTAATTTGTTTAATTATACCTCTTCAACATATATTCAATATATATTTATTAATATTTTTGTTTTGAAAAACAAATTCAACTTCTACAAAACAAATTTAGGCAGAAGTCTTTAGATCATGTTTCAATATAATATAATATAATATAATATAATATAATATAATATAATATAATATAATATAATATAATATAATATAATATAATATAACTGCTATAAATGACTGTCTTTAGTGTTATATCTGATACATCTTATATTATATTAATTTGTTTAATTTTACCTCTTCAACATAATTTGTTTGTTTTGGATTTCATGTGTCTATATTTATTCATGTACATCAAATTTTCAGATTAAATTTGGTCACTTTCCCCCCACGCTTTATATCCTGTCCAATCAATTTCTTCTGTATTATATTTATTTAGTTTTGTTTTGAAAAAGAAATTCAACTTCTACAAAACGAATTTAGGCATTTAGGCAGAAGTCTTCCGATCATGTTTCTAAATAGCCCAAATAATATAATATAATATAATATAAAATAATTAGTGTAATATAATTGCTATAAATGACTTTCTTTTGTGTTATATCTGATATATATCTGATAATATATTAATTTCATTATGCCTCATTATTTGTTTGTTTTGGATTTCATGTGACTATATTTACTCATGTGTATCAAATCTTCAGATTAAATTTGGCCACTTGTTGACTCCAGAAACGGCAGGAAACATAATCCAGCCGGAAACTGTTTGGCTCATCCTTTTTTACCGGTTTTCTCAATGCCACTCTATCATCTAGTGTTTTCCCAGATGTGGGACCCCTGCAATCTGAGATGATCACGTGACGTCTTACCCTGGCAGGCAGCGATAGCAGCATCCACATCAGCTGCGGCGAGCATAGCGGCGACGGCCATTCTTCTGCTTCTGAGTAAGCTGCAAAACAGTATTGAGTGAGAACAATTCACAAATGAGTTCAATTCTGTATTCCCCCATCAGTGCCACACATGCATCATGAACTGCTCTGATTCGAATGCCTCAAGTGCCTGATTTTCCTCTTTCACTTAAAAGTTTGCACACTACAACTGACAGTTGGTGTTCACAACCCCCTATTTCCTCTAGTTATCCTCAGAGTTCAAGCAATCGACATTTACTGTCCAAGTTCTGCGGTCTTTATCGCCCGCATCCATCACGGGACGTGTGACCCACATGCCTCCTCCTGATGCTCCCTCCGTTACCAATATTCCCATCACGTCCCTGTCCGTGAGCTGTGGTGATGTTCAGTGACTTTTCTCTGAGAAGCCTGATCCTAAAGCATGAGTGTGTCAGATGAATCGATCTACTTGCACTCACCTTGCGCTCGTCTAAGGCGAGTGAAAAACCGAAGGAGTTAGTCGAGGTGTGAGGCAGCACTTCTGCGGCTCCCGGTTTATATATCCCTCAGCCTCACCAATTACAGGAATTCAATGCTCAGTAACTGATAGCTCTAGGTTTGGAATAGTGTCGCAAAAAAATGTGTCCAGTAGTCAAGTCGGGCTAATTTTAGTCTCACAAACGGTGTTCAGAACCATGTGTGGGACCCTATAGATCATGAGGCCCTCGCTTGGGTTAAGCAGACGTCCCTTTCCCTGCCTTATCATCCCGACTTAGGATTTGGGGAGACTCCCATCTGAACGTTTGCTTCATTTGCCCCCGATTGAACATTTACTGGACAAAGGGACTGATGAGCACATCAGATACATGCATGTTTGATTGAGAGGGAGTGTGTTTCTCTTCCAGGTTAGAAACTCTGGCGCGATCAGCTGCGTCTCAAGCCCATAAATCATGGAGATATGATTGGTTTCAGTGTTCATATTGAATTCTTACATATGCATGAATCATACTGCGCAATCTGAAACCTTCATTACAGTGTTAAACACAGATTGAGTTGTTGCTCGTCTTTACTGATGAGTTTAAATTCATGTTATTTTAATAATATCATTTTATTTATTTTATTGTATTTAATTTTTTATTTGATATTATATCACATCATATTTTATTATTTTATTTTTAATCTTATATTATATTTTATCATATCTTATTATTTTATCTTATATCTTGTTGTATTTTATTATTTTATTTAATTTTTTATTATGTCTTATATGTTATCATATTTTTTATTTTAATAAAAAAATTATCTTCTTTTATCATATCGTATATTTAATTTTTTACATTTCTATTATATCTTATTTTATCTGATCGTAATTTATTTTTTATTTTATATTATATCTTATCTTCTATCTTATTTTATTGTATTTATATCTTATATTTTATCTGATCTTATCTTATCTTGTTTTATTTTTTATCTTATATCATCATATTTTATTTATTTGATTTTATAACTTATAAAATCTTGTCATAATCTTGTTATTATTTTATCTATATCTTATCGTATTTTATCATTTGATTGTATTTTTTATTTTATATTTCATCTTATCACATTTTATTTTATTATTCTAAGAATGGGTCTTCTAGCATGACAACGACCCGAAACACACAGCCAGGGCAACTAAGGAGTGGCTCCGTAAGAAGCATCTCAAGATCCTGGAGTGGCCTAGCCAGTCTCCAGACCTGAACCCAATAGAAAATCTTTGGAGGGAGCTGAAAGTCCGTATTGCCCAGCGACAGCCCCGAAACCTTAAGGATCTGGAGCAGGTCTGTGTGGAGGAGTGGGCCAAAATCCCTCCTGCAGTGTGTGCAAACCTGGTCAAGAACTACAGGAAACGTATAATCTCTGTAATTGCAAACAAAGGTTTCTGTACCAAATATTAAGTTCTGCTTTTCTGATGTATCAAATAATTATGTCATGCAATAAAATGCAAATTAATTACTTAAAAATCATACAATGTGATTTTCTGGATTTTTGTTTTAGATTCCGTCACTCACAGTTGAAGAGTAGGCTACCTATGATACAAATTACAGACTTCTACATGCTTTGCAAGTGGGAAAACCTGCAAAATCGGCAGTGTATCAAATACTTGTTCTCCCCAATGTATATATTATTGTACTGCTGTTGTTACTGTGATGTTTGTATTGTTGTTATGCCATCTGTTCCATAAACTTGAAAGGTATTAAAAGATCACATGAAGAATTCCCGTACTTGGAGACTTAACTTTATTGAGCAGTTTCATTTCCTACGATCACTATAGTTACTGAAGCAAGTTTTTATTTAATTCTATTCCCAAACATGATATGCACATTTTCTACAGAGACTTACTAAACATATTTTAGTTAGCAACTCATAAAACATAAAAACGAATCACAGATAATACATGCAAATAAATTAGAGAATCGTGAAATGAAGTTCAAGTCAGTCAAGGCAGTCACTCCATTTTCAATTCAGCAGGCCGCAGAATTCTGAGCGGGAAAAAAGAGAGAGAGAAAAATAAGTGAACTGTCCAATCAGCTAAATCACTTGATACTGTCCCAGACAGCAACATAGTGTTGCACGTGTTGAATCCACATGTACCAGATGTGGCCCGATCTGGGCCGACACTATGTTGCTGTCTGGGTGTCACGTTATATTAAGGAAATTAAGAGGTCACACCCTGTAAATATCAAAGTGTGGATGTTTCTTGCATGCAAATCTTAAGTTATTCCTTCCCAGACAGAGTCAAACACCCTGCCAGAACGACATTGCCTTGGGAGAAAGAGAATTCCCAGTCTTCCAAGATAATCAGTACATGCGTGCGTGTGTTAATGGGAGCAGAATTGCTCTGATTCTTATGTGTAGAGCTGATTAATTCCCCAGGCTAACAGAGGAGCCAGACAGTGAAAGAGGAGCCCTGGTTTCTATAGGAGTATGGCTCCCAAAGGGCCAGTTCAACCACTGATTTGGCTTTACCTTCCATCCCGATTTTGCCGTCTCCATCGCTGTCCCCAGCCGCCAGGAGGGTGTTGGTCTCTGCCTCCGTGAGCTCTCTGGCCCCTGAGGAGAAGTTCTGGAGGAAGCGTCTGGAGACCCAAGCAAAGAACAGCACACCAGTCAGAGAGGGCTTCATGTTGTGCCTTCATATAATGTGCCTCACAATACAAACAAGGTTCAAAGAATGCTTTACTTCAGCTCCTCTTTTTCAATGAATCCACTCTTGTCCTGGTCCAGGGCCTTGAACACCTTCTCCCCATCGGAAGAGGCTTTACCCATCAGACCCACTTGTTCAAAGAACGACTTGTAGTTGAACGTTCCTGGGGCTGAAAGACAAAAATATGATAATCAAAATGGAATATTAAATATTAAGGCCTAAATTTTAGATGGATGTATTTGAATTTCATATAGGCCTAAACTTTCGATTACACAGTTTGATCATAAACTTGATGTGATAATTGTCAGTCACACATGAATTAAATAATCAGGTTTAGCTATATATTTATCATCCATAAATTAAATTTGTTTTAATCTCATACATTTTAACTAATTGATTCTTGCTTGTTCCACAGCTAGCCATTCACTGTAAAGTGTGGCAACCTGCAAATGTTAGTGCTGTTTCTACATTAACCCATAAAATTAATTTTGTTGGTATAAATTAACATGTTTAGGTTGATTCAGTGATGTTGTTTAAAGCCCTGCTCATACAAAGAACGATATCTATAAAGATAACTATATTATAGCGTCCACACCAAAGTACAATATCGTTCTGTTTATGCTCACGCTCTATAAAGCCGGATGGATTCTGATTGGCTGTCAATGATTTTATCGTTCATCAGCCGAAAAAATTAAATAAAAAATGTTCGGAAAGTGATTCCAATGAAATCGTTACCCTGTGCCGTTTTCGTTATAGTGTGGACTCTTCTTATTCTTTTATATTTAGAACGATTTTTAGAACTATACCTTTATCGTTATTGATATCTACTTGGTGTGAATTATAGGCTATAATATGTTTATTCTAAACGCTCGCTGCAGTTTTGTTGCCTGCCTCTTTAAATGCTCGAGCTCTTCATCGCAGGATGGATTCTGATTGGCTGTCAATGTTTTTATATCGTTCCTCAGCTGAAGAAAATCGTTCTAAAAGTGATTCCAACTATCGTTACTCTGTCGTTATCATTTTGCCTGTGGTGTGGACCCTACTATTCTCTACTTACTCTACTTTAGTCCTTAAAACTATAGGCTAGTTAATTTAGATGTAACCATTTTAGGTTACAATTGTTGCATTAACTGCCAATACAGTTGTATTATAATTTACAAGTAATTTGTTTTTTGTTTTTTTATATGGAAATGTGATAAAAACAAATTAGTTAGGTTATATTATATATATTGCATTCGTTTGGACAACATGCTTTTGTGTAGCCTGACTACGTCAGACTTCCTACTTCCGCTAATTTCATTTCGCTCCTGTAGTCAGTCTGAGACAGCAGCTTATCTTTCAGTTTGCCACCGGCTTTCGGACGGCCGGGCCAATCAACGAACAGAGGGCGGGCTGAGAGCCGTGACGTAGACGCTGATTGTACCGTGGATGCGTAGATTTACTTCACATAATCTGCAAAAGTCATTCACAGCCATGTTCAATCCGGTATTTCGCTCGATGGTTTAGTTTTTGCATCATACATGCGTTTACAGTGGAAGTTAGATGCGGCTGAGCATGCGCATAACACACGCCATAACCAAACGTTATGTGATTGGCTTACGGGTAACCAATGATTTTAAACTTCAGACAAGCGCCCCCCGCGAGAGAGAAAACACTTCTCTATTATGCTATTCCAGACTCTGTCTACGAAGCAAAGTGAAGTAGCAGAGTCTGGTATTACCAGGCTAGCTTTTGTGTGCCATTTTTATGAATATTACGGTAAGCGTGATCTTGATCTGAGATGTGTATGGCTGGTGTGAGTGTGTATGATCTTGGATGCTCGGCACAAACACACTGGTATCCTGATGGCAACTGCTCCCCAGTCTCCGGCTGCCTGGATACCTGGATCCACCCATTCCCAATGCACCTGTGTGTATGTGTGTGTGTATGTGTGTGTGTGTGTGTGTGTGTGTTTTTGTGTGTATGTGTTTGTGTGTGGCCTGGTAAACCCTACATTATGGAGACAAAATGTCCTTACAAAGACGGCAATATCGGAAATTTTTTGGTTCCCATGAGGAAAACCGCTTATAAATCATACTAAGTGATAGAGATAGGGGCAGTGTAAGGGGATAGAATAACAGTTTGTACAGTATAAAAATCATTATGTCTGTGAAAAGTCCCCATAAAACTTGAAAACACAACATGTGTGTGTGTGTGTGTCTTACCTTGACAAGCCTGGATAGCTGCTGCAATGTTGTCTTGTTTCAGGAGTCCTGCAAGTGCCATGATTCTTCACCAAAAAGTTCTACAAATACACCAGTAAAAGAACCAGTAAAAGACTAAATCAAGCATGTTGGAATCTGCATGTGTAAGCTAAATGTGCATCATCATACAGTGGCATTTTTAGAAGCTTTTCTGTCAAATTTGAATGTGCATTGTACAGTAAATACATGAACAAAGATGCTGTTAAACTCACATAAATCTCTGAATTGATCTTGGAAAATGCAAGGATGCAATAAATCTCCGAATTGACCTTGGGAAAACGTAAGGATGCAATGCAATGAGAAATGTAACAACTGACATCACTAACAACAAGTTCAATTTGGCAGTAAAATGAATGTGAAGAAGCAGGTATTACTAACCTTTGGACCGGTTGTTGAAGTGGTGATGAATCCTCAGCTGTATCCTTTGGAACAATGAAGACACAGATAGTCTCTCCTGCAGTTCTGGGACCTAAAGTGCACAGAGAGCGAGACACTCGTGCCCCTAAACCCACGGAGGCCTTCCTCACCACAAAACACCTCCCTCCTCATTAGCTGATCCGAGCACATCGTTTCTGATCGCTATTGGCTTGAAATGCTTTTTTTGCATATGCGCGTGAAGGACTCGGAGGTCATTGGCTCCGGTTTACTACTGAGACCTGTAATGGTAGGCTACATGGTTTGCCTTTGTTCTAGTTTGTGAATGATGCTTAATTGTGAAACCAAATTACACATCACATATAGAAATAAAACAGAATCAGCGTAGAAAAGTTAATGATGATGAGTTGAGGTGGACTTCCCTACCTACATATTTGGAAAATAAATTCAAATTACTGTATGTGTTTGTGCCTGTGAGGCATTTTTACACTGTTACATAACATTTAACACTACATGTTATGATAAAAGTATTTTCCAATCCCTTTAACTTTTAACATCAGTTTCTGTCATTTCTACTCAAAGATTTAACCTGATGATCAGTGAAGTATAAAAACTGGTTGATATAAAGAACTTTTCACTATAAACTGTAACTGTGGCACCACTTTGATTGTACTAAAAGCCTTTAGGCATGTAATTGAAAAACGTTTACAGTGTATATGATTTTCTTATTTCATAGCTTTAACAATACTTAATGGCAAACTTGTTTATAATTCAGAGGTTTTTCCTTTGCGTGCCTTCGGGGTTTTTAATTATCTCAAGTTAAGCCCCCCAGAAAAGTACACTGTAAACTCTAACACTCAAAATAATTAATTGGTTTGAGTAGTGCCAACTTAAATTAAACAAATTAGTCCAATCAAATTAACTTTTATGAGTATTGTTACTCTTTTTTTTTATTAACTTTAAAAGCATTATTTAATTTGAACTAACTTAAATTTAACTGAAACTGGGCTGGGATTTCTATTTCCCAGCATGCTTTGCTATGACACTCAAAGGGAGAGTAAATGCTAAAATTAAGTTTTATATAATGTTCTGCTTAAACTTTGAATTTCTTAACTTACAAAATTTGATGTAACTGAGTTTTTGAGTTAGGCCAACTTATTCGGTTATAGATTACAACAGGTTTAAAGGCCACTCTTTTGGAAAATGTATATATGTACTTACACATTTGTGTGTGTGTGTGTGTGTGTGTGTGTGTGTGTTGGGACCTGTTGGGAATTTTTTTTGGTCACTGTGAGGAAAACAGCTCATAAACCATATTTAATAATGTTTTTTGAAGATGTAAAAATGCAGGGAGTTTTCTGTAGGGGTTGTCTTTGTATAGTAGTCTATACAAATCATTATGTTTATGGAATGTCAAAGAACATGGAAACCTAACGTGTGTGTGTGTGTGTGTGTGTGTGTGTGTGTGTGTGTGTGTGTGTGTGTGTGTGTGTGTGTGTGTGTGTGTGTGTGTGTGTGTGTGTGACTGTGTAAGGTGATATATTTTACAGAACAATTTGGAGGAACAAAACAATTTGTGTGAAAACGAATGATAAAATAAGGTGGTGAGCACAGGAGTGGGTTGCCAAAGTGAAATAGTGTAGATACAGTAATGTGAATAAGAAAGTAAAGCCTTTTGAATTCTATGGTTTTAAGTATACTGATATATCAGGGGCCCCAGGACATCATAAAAAATCATCTGGGGCCATATTCACAAAACATCTTAAAGGGGACATATCATGAATATCTGACTTTTTCCGTGTTTAAGTGCTATAATCGGTTCCCCGGTGCATCTACCAACCCAGTAACTTTGTTTTGGTAAGACTTTCTCTCCAAACATGTCTGACCAAAAAAGGTCACAGCTGTCTTATAAAGACCACAGGGAACTGTGTCAACTTGTGTAAAAGTTAAACACAAGATTAACTAGATGTACCGCATGGCGGTACAAAATATGACCGCCGCTCAGGCCTGCACTGGCTTTCCACAAAAATAAATGACGTGGAGCAATTTGGCTGTATTGCGTGTTTATGTATATAAGTTGTATATTTTAAAAGACTGTCTGGAGTATTCCTGTGGATCATGGATAATTTAGAGTTTTGTAATTATTTGCCATTACTATTTAAGTTTTATATCAAAAGTCATTAGTTTAGACACTTAACATCCATAATGTGAAAACGTCACATCCATAACAGTGGTTAACAGTAAAAAGCGACTGAAGTGCCCTTGAGCAAGGCACCTAACCCCTCACTGCTCCCCGAGCGCCGCTGTTGTTGCAGGCAGCTCACTGCGCCGAGATTAGTGTGTGCTTCACCTCACTGTGTGTTCACTGTGTGCTGAGTGTGTTTCACTAATTCACGGATTGGGATAAATGCAGAGACCAAATTTCCCTCACGGGATCAAAATAGTATATATACTTATATTTATACATACTAAGTATGAAAAATCTGTGATTTTTTTTTCAAAGGACCCTCCCATTCAATTTATACAAACCTCTACCAAACGGTTGAGGTGCCTGTTGATGGTAAAAGTCAGTTATCTGACTTTGGCATGGGTTTGTTGTGTTTTACTGAAATAAAAAACATTTTTTCCCAAAAAAAGTGGTTTTATCTTGTAGCCCTGGTCCCAGAGTTTTAAAAAAACAATGTTAACAAAATTAAACTCATTCCCACTGTACCAAGTAGAACACTTAAGTAAATGTCCCATTGAAATTAATGGGATTTTATGGATTTAGGTGAAGAAAGTGTACACATAATACATTTTGGTCTGTACCATGAAGAGAAAACTGATTCAACTATATAAACTATATATTTTCTGAAAGCGTAGACTCTCAGGATGTGATCTAACATGACATGAAACATGTCCCACCCACGTCATTAGTATACTGCCCAAGCATAACACATTGGGTATTGGTAAATCGGGTATATGGCTGATACCTAAAAAAAGTAGTAGTATGTGCATGTCTGTCTGTGTGTGTGTGTGTATGTGTGTGTGTTTGTGTATGTGTGTGTCTGTGTGTGTGTGTGTCTGTGCGTGTATGTATGCGTGCGTACATGTGTGTGTGAGTGTGTGTTTGTGTGTGTGTGTCTGTGCATGTGGATTTGTATGTGTGTGTATGGGTGTGTGTCTGTGCGTGTGGATGTCAGTGTGTGTGCATGCTTGCGTTTGTTTGTATTCCTGCATGTGTGTGTGTGACAGTATCATCCTAAACCAGCAACCCTTCGCTCAACAGCACCATCTACAGGCCGATGAGTGTACAGTCACTAAATGTGCACATAAATGAATTTATTTTATACCCCCCCATGGATGAAATTCTACGAAACTTAGCATACCCCCAGAGGATGTCAAGTTAATCATACACATGAAATATGGTGCAGTTGAACATCTCCACTGAAGATAGGGGCGATTAAAGCAGAATAATATTGCATTTTCATTTTTTATGGGAGGGGTGCAAATCACAAATGAGTGATTATGGGCTAGGTTGATGTGGGCCCTTAAGACCAACATACCATAAAAATTTCTTCATCCTCGGTTCCACGGTTCAAGTAGTTATTTAGGAAAAACTGCATTTTTTGGGTTTTGGGGGGCCCAGCCCGGGGGGGAGTGGCCCCCGGGGACCAAACGAAATTTTTCCGTAAAAGTCTAGTGGGGCTACATGCCCACCAAATTTCATGTTCCCCGGTGTTTCGGTGTCCCTGGTATCGTTGACGGAAAATTCAGTAGATTGACGAAAAAAAAACAAAAAAAACAACTGACAATCCCTATATGACCGCTTTCGCTAGCTACGCTAGCGGCGGTCATAATGATTGTAACTCAACAACAAATGTATCCACTAACCATTCAGAAATGTCCAGGTGCGTCTAAAAGTCTCTCTGTACGGCTGGTTATTTCTGAGATTTTGGATGAGTGAGATTATTCGCGTGTTTTGTTATTGCAGAGTATCCAAAGCTCGTGTTAAGGATCGTCCGTCTTCTGGACGGAGCGGGAGCAGCTCATTTGCATTTAAAGGGACACACACAAAAACGTTTTTTGCTCACACCCAGAAAGGGCAAATTTGACAAGCTATAATAAATGATCTGGGTTGTATTTTGACCTGAAACTTCACAGACACATTCTGGGTACACCATAGATTTATATTACATCTTGTGAAAAGGGGCATCATATGTCTCCTTTGAGGCTAAAGTAGCTCCTTCCCAATTTAGGAGAAACTCTTAAAAATAATGGGCGTGTCAGTCCTCATTTTAGGACTCCTACGTTTTTAGTATTTCACAATGCATTTTAGCGCTAAAACCAGTTCCTAAATCTGTGAAAAGTTAGGGGTAATCAAGAGGACTCCTCAGTAACTGAGACCAAATCACAAACAATCCTAAAATGGCTGTTGCCGGCAATCCGGCCAAAGACACTGAACACCATTGAGGCAAGAGATTTATAGATTTTAATCTGCAATGACATATCATAAAGGTGCATTTATGAATAGGCAATATGGATTGAATGATGGAGAATAAAACACTGCAGTCAAGTTGAAAATAATGTCCCATCGTCTGCGCTGATAGTCTTGTGGGCAGTTCGGGTTACCAGAGTTCAGTTCCGGCTCGTGGACATTTCCCGATCCCGTCCCCCTTTTCTCTCTTCCGCTTCGCTGTTCTGTCACTCCTATTATAATAAAAAGGTAAAAAGGTCAAAAATAAATAATTCAAAAAGAAAATAATAGCCTGTGGCTGTTGTTTTCACTAGTTCGAATAGAGTAAACGAGTAAAATAAGCATATTTGGTGTCCGAGAGGATTGAGGGATCCGAGCTCTGAATTTAGCCCGAACCCAGAGTTCCCGCCATATCCCTGGCTGGGCCAAGAGTGAGGAGTCAGGGTGGCGGAGGGATGCGGAAAACTGTAGAGGTAACTAGGTGAGTTGGCTGTGTATGTGTAGCTGAACAATAGCAATTAGCTGAACATATACATGTTTAATTTGACACTTTATCCTACATTTTAAAATCTTTATTTGAATATGGCAACATGATACCTCATTCTACAATATTTCTATGATCAAATCACAGACAGAGACCCCTCCCCCATCAGCCAATCACTGTGGTCATAGTTAGCAAGCGTGATGATATCATCCATTGCAACAAAACCCCGTCCTTTCTCTTAGCTTAAAGTCCCCCTGTGGTGTAAAATCAAGCTTTTAATGTTGTTTATATGTCTATGTGCTGTTTTTAATATGCTTTAAGACAAACCATGTGCAAATTCATAAGTCGACACCATTGCTGAGTATTTTCTCCTTAAAACTGCAGTGATTATTTCACCTTGTCATTATTTATTTAACAAAAATAAAGCAAAAATTTAGAAGCCATTTGTGACAAACTAAGTATGACTAGTATTTCTGTATGACTTTATCAGTATCCCACAATGAATTTTGTCCCTCTCTTCTTTACAACGGTGCTTCAGTTCATTGAGGTTTGTGGGCATCTGTTAATGCACAGCTTTCTTAAGGTCTCTCCTGAGGTCTGGACTTTGACTGGGTCACTGCAACACTTTGATTCTTGTCTTTTTCAGCCCTTCTGTTGTAGATTTGCTGGTGTTCCTGGGATCATTGTCCTGTTGCACGACCCAAGCTTTAGCTTTCGGACAGTTAGTCTCACATTAGACTCTAGAAATCTGTGGTTTACAGAGGAGTTCATGATCGACTCAATGACTGAAGATGCCCAGCAGGTCCTGTGGCTGCAAAACAAGCCCAAAATCATCACCCCTCCATCAGTGTGATGGACAGTTGGTATGAGGCGTTTGTTGTGTTTAGTTTTGCCTAACTTAGCACTGTGCATTATGGCCTCTTTTCTGTCTGAAGGACATTGTTCCTGAAGTCTTGAGGTTTGTTCAGATGCAGCTTTGCAAACCTAAGCTGTGCTTCTGGATTATTTCTCCTGACAACCCTTCCAAACATGCCATACTTGTCCCGTCTTTTTCTAAATGTACTGTCATGAACTTGAAGATTTCACATGTTAACTGAGTCTGAGATGAAGCTATTGGGTGTTTTGTGATTTCTCTGACTTGGGGTGAATCTGCTGGGACGTCCACTCCTGGGAAGATTGGCAACTGTCTTGAATGTTTTCTTGTGAATAATCTTCCTGTAGAATAATGGACTTCAGATGGTTTGGAAATGGCTGTATAACCATTCTCAGATTGATGGCAGCAACAACTGCTTCACTAAGATCATTGCTGATGTCTTTCCTCATTATTGTGTGAACACACATACCTGAATGATCCAGACCATAAATAAATAATGAAACAGTGTAATATGTCGTGTGTTTCATCTGAGGTTGTATTTACCAAATTTTAAGACCTGCAAAGGTCCAGATGATTTTTATTATGTCCTGAACCACAAACTTCAATAGGGTGTCCAGATTGTCACCATACACGTTTGATGTAGAAAGACATTTTTGTAACACTTAGCTTAGCTACTTATTCTCTAAACCACAAATCCAATTAAAAATTCCCCATCAGCAACAACCCAGACAGCAACATATTGGCCCAGATCCAGGCCACATCTGGTACATGTGGATTCAACACATAACGGATGTGGGCCGGATCTGGGCAGACACTATGTTGTTGTCTGGGAAGGTGTTTTACCCCAAATACCATTCTTTAATTTGTACAGCTGTTGCTGAATCACTATTGATTCAATCACCTTAAACAAAAAGTCCCCAAAATATATAATAATTCCAGTGACTCTTACATTCATCTGCTTCATTCACATTTGATCAAATTACTTCAACACATCAGGTTTTTGTCATTGCGTTATGATGAGCTCATCAAGGCAATTTTTAAATGCATTGAGGAAAAAAAGTGTTTAGGAAAGTAGGCTACTATGGGATTTATAATACATCAAATAATTATTCTCCTAGATATGGATGCATAAGAGGCTTATGCGCTAAAACAAATCAGTAATCCTTCTGAAATTGTTCAGTAGCCTACAGCATGTTATGACAGTTTCACGGTTTCCTCCTAAAACAGGTTTTGCGTTGCTCATCACAGTCAACACTTTTCCTTCTCATCTCAGTGACAATGACATACTGTCAGTTTCTGTCACCAACGCCCTCGCGTGCGGCGTGCGTGCGTGACGCGGGCGACGCGTGACGACACGAGACATGGCGCTCGTGCGGAAAAGTGATGCTGGACCACTGTGTTTACTGCGCTTTTGATTTTTCCACGAACCCGGGAGTCTTACAATGCAGGAAAAAGACACATCATCGCATTTAATCGTCCTAGAGAGGTAGTAAACGAACGAGCGGTTTCAAACGATGAGAAATAATCGTAAATAAGACGCCGGTAGCGGTTAGCATTAGCTTAGCTCGATGAACATCACAGCACTGTCGTGTTAGCTAACGCTCATAACAGGACATATGACTAATATCGCACAACATGAGTCTTTGACACGGCGGATATGACGATATAGATGTACATAGACATAGATGAGCCAATTCAGGCGTCCTTCGTGTTATTTATTTAGATGCAATAGCTGTTTATTGGTAGTTGAGCTAGTGGATTAGCTGCAGTGGTGAGGATGGAGGCTCTTCGTGCAGGTGTGTGTTTACTGGGATTTGCCACACTCACACAAGCTGCTCCAGTCTCAAAAACACACGCAGGTAAGATGTCGAGCACGTTATAATGTGTGTTTGATCATGTTTCACTCATGTTGTCATTTATGAACGTTGTGTTGGGTGTATAGACCTTATTTACATGGTACTCCCAATATTTTAGATGCCACGGACCCCCCAAAATGATCAGTCTCATGCGAGGCACCCCCATCCTAAAATTTAAAGGGCAGCTGTGTAGTTTAATGTCTAAAGGCCCTTTGCAAAAACTAGTGATATTATAAATATGCATAAAATAGACTGTGGGGAATATTTAGCTTCTATTACGTTAGATTACTTTCTCATTTGTTCTACTTAGGCTGTATTGTGACATGGTACTTAATAAATCTATGCTAACACAATACTAATATGGGACACGTCCCAAACCATGTTAATACCATGTTAGTCTTTTGTTATGGTGTCAGTAGGTGAGTTGACAGATGACCTGCCTGTAAACAAACCACCTTGACCGTGATCAAAACTACCAGCAGATAAACTGGTTATCCAACGCTAATCCAATACGGCCATTGTTTTGGAACTGGAAATGATTCAGTGATTCCTGTTTTTAGACGTAAATGAGTCAGCAGTCAGTATTGTGTAACAGGTAGATTGTAAACCTTTGTGTTGGCCTTCTGAATCATCCTGATATATTAAGGATGCATTGATGCAATGAAATGAAAATTCTGGGCTGGAACTGAAAATTCAGGTTGCACTTGGGCGAAAACCAAAAATATCTATCAATCAATTAATTAATCAAACTTATTTGATAAACAACACTCAAATAACTAAAATAGTTAGGCCTATACAAACATTTAAATTGTACATAAAGTAGTTTTTATATCAACTTTTTAATGTTTCTAATCCTCTTTTTTTGGGGTAACATAAACATTTAAATTACAATAACCTGTATTAACTTGATTTCATGACAGATTTATTCAAACATAATGTAATGTTTGGTATTTTAATGTGACAAGAATATCTGTGATATTTTTGTCACATTAAAATACCAAACATTAGGCTACATTATTTACCTGACGGGCGAAATCACATCATGACAGCTCAAACTGATGGATGAGGATTATTTGTAGTGTAACCTTATTATTTAAAATGATTTGTTTCTGTCCCTTTGATTATTCTGTCCCTCTGCTTCACAAACCAGAAGTGCCAGCCATAATTTAAAACACACTTAACACAGTAGACTCGTTTGGAAAATTATTGATCGGCCTACTTCCTTATTACAGGTTGTGTGAGTTACTGTAAGGCAAAGTATAAACCCATGCATGCATGCCACTCTTATCTGTGGTGAATGATTTACTTGGTTAGAAGCTCTTTTAGAAAGATGACTTGGGAATTACAAGCACTTTATAATCATGTTTGAATGAACCATCGTCATGTGATGGGTTTTATTTTTAAGACGGCTTTCAAGGCTGTTTGTCTCTCAGTAAACGACTGATGCAGTTAATTAGGAAACTATGATGATGATGAAGTCTGCGCTGACTAATAAATGTGTCCCAGATGGAGTCTCTTCACTGCTTTGGTTTTGTGATTTATATTTGTATTGATGGTTCAAGGCTTGACCAGCAGTCTTGGGGTGTAAATGTTACTCTGATGGGGATTGTATTCGATTATGATTTTTTTGAATGATGCAGTGCATCAAGACATCTGAAATTTGAACTTGGTATTGATTCAGTTTTATAATTTTTTTGTATGATTCATAAATATTTCCTTTTAGAAATGAGCTTCAGACACACATTTCTCTGGATTATTATTGTGTTATCCACCATTCTTCCCATTCATTAGTCGCTAATCAACTAGAAGTGATATTAGCCGTAAAACTATTTGCACTACAAATCAGTGCGTTTATGATAATATGATAATAAATACTAGTTTGCATTGTCAAGCACCATAATGGACTGTTTTTGTATAGCTAAAATAACTGGAAGTGGCTGACAAAGTTACAAATGATTGTGCCTTCTCTTACGTTCAAACTAAGATGGATAATTGATAATTCAATTTTGTAATTAGTGCATTGAATTTTCATTGTCAGATTGATGCACTGATAAATGTTCCTTATGCGTTTAGCTTTGTCTTATTAGCCTTTTTCCTTTGTTCGTCCGTGTCTAGCGTGAGTGTCTTTCATTTCTCACAGTGGCTTCATCTTCACATTTGTGTTTTTTAATATGCAGTTGAGCTAAATCTGGAAGGAGTGCTATTTGTAGTGTTTCAACTCACAAAATTCTCAGCAACAGACTTTCTTGAAACGCCCTGTTCTTACACTTTCAGAGGTGTTGTCAAAAAAAAGATTATACCTTACACACAAAATGTGACTTAATCATCATTGTTTATTTTCAGTTGGGCAGTTGCAGTGTCATACTGTCATTATTATTCAATGACACTGTGAGCAATCTAGCAGCAGCACTTAAACCAGTCATTTTAGTAAATGAAAACACCTGTGCAACAGCACTAATCCTTTGCACACAGTTGAGTGACTCAACTGACTAAACCTTACATGCAAATCTACACATTTACAAAATTTAAAGGCTCGGTGGGTTGGAACGAAAAGTTGACGAGTCTGTCTTAAAGGGATGGTTCGGAGCAAAATCAACAGAAAGCGATGCATATTGGATGTAGTGTAACGACGAATTATTATTTTTTCCGAAGTGTTGAAAACTTAGTGTTAACTAATAATTGTTGCAAACTGTTACTACCAACAAAATATTAGTGCATTCCTGGAACTGGGCGTCGTTACACTACATCCTTTCTGCCAGGACTTTTACGTGCTTTTCCCAAATCACGGAAGTGACGTCGACGTCCGGGTTAGCGGTAGCATTAGCCGTCAGGCAAGTGTTATTTAAACAAACTCCTGATGTACTTACAAACTTTCCAATGCCTCGTTTTATGAGTACAGAACCTATTTGTACTACTGTGGAAGTTTGGTATCATTCTGGGCATTATTAGTGGGGCAATTTATGAGATACAACCTTGGATCCATTAGCGCCTGCACTAAGCCATTCGGCTGATATCTCTAAATAAGCTCTAACTTTAATAATGTTCGACCGAGGGGGAAAAAAGCTTCTGGGGGGGTGTTTGGCTCGAGGTCTTGGTGCAAAGGACCCTGGGTTGATTTTACTCCGAACCATCCCTGTAAGGAACATTTTTAATCAGGCTGGTTTAGGATTAAGTGAGATGACAGTCAGATGTTTCTTATCAATATATGGAGAGAAGTGCAACTTTTCAAAAGTGTAATTAATAGATAGTCAACAAATAAATAGGCTAAATTGGTGTAAGCTAAGCTGTTATTGCACACAAAATGGATTATGCATTTAAGGTTTATTGTTGAAGGTAGTGAATTTATTACAAAAGTTGTGCTTTGATGGTTTTAGCAGCGGCGTTGTGGCAGAGATTGTATTTAGAGTTGTAATCCTTAAACTCTTGCAAATGTTGTATTGCACACGTCCTTTTAGCATGCTGACGTTCACCCACACAGCACTTTATTTTTAGCGCTCTGACAGTCAGCCAGTGAGTGTAGACCTGTTCCTTTCCAAACACACAGATCATCATCATACATAAGGCACAATTTAAGATCACTCATCAGTCCTGACCAACATATAGGCTAATTGGAAAAATGGAAAAATAACTCACGTTTGCTTTTGTTAACAGTATTGGTTGGTTAGGCATAGTTTAGGGGTACATTTTCAGATGTGATGGAGCATTTTAGCTCCACTCACTGGACATTTCACTTACGAACCACAACCAACGTAATAAAATGTTGCCAGACTCATGTTCATCTGTTTCGGATAAAACTGAACGCGTTTTAAGGGCGTTTTCAGACCTGTAGATCGTTTGCTTTGTTCAGAAACAGCGACTTAGCCTAATTTGTTAAAATGTTGCATTTTCTTCTTGGTTCGGTTCGCTTTCACAAAGCAACATTTTAAAGTGGAGCAAAATGTGTTCATGCATGTCACATGTGAGCGAAGCTGTCCTCTTATATTATGATATTAGAGGTTCCTCTGCATCATCCATCAAGATGGATTGGCAAGTTCGCTCTGATTGGCTTTATCTGTGACACACGCAAACACTTATACGAATGTAGCCGTCATTCCCGCTCTAACTGATTTTATATGTTTAATTATATTTAAAGTTATATATCATTTATAATGCAGTTAGAGCGGAATCAAGGCTTCGTTGAGGCAGCATTCTTGCAATGCACAGCATTTTAAGATAAAGAGGCGCTCTATGGTTTTCAACTACGATCAGACACTGCTGCTTTTTATATCACACAACCAAGTTCGTTTTCATTTGGGCCGAGACGACCTCGTTCAAGCGATCTCGGAGCCATTGTTTTGCAACTGGCACATTCAGTGAGCCTGGGTTGGCTCTGATGCGTCCCGGACTGCAGTGATGCCCCGTCTACTTGCCGCCCCATCACCTAACACATGATTGATCTGGGTCATGTGAGAAGACACGTGCACCAGAGAGAGAGACATTCTCAGTCTGGAGAGCATTTCATATTTATATAAATGTGTGTGTGTGTATATATAATATAATATATATATATATATATGCACCTCTCCTTCCAAGATAGTATTTTTTTCCCCCATTTCCCTGGAAGAGAAAGACTTTGAGTTTTAGATGTGAATGTTACCTAAAACTTGATGTGAATGACCTCAAAGCTAACAGAAGCCACAGAGCTCCAGTTTAGATTTCATGGGGTTTTCAAAGCTAAAATAAATGCTGGTTGGGTTAAAATGAAACCAATTTGACCAGACTATTCTAGGGCATTATGAAATCAGTTTTATTTTTTCCAAAATTCCATTTTTTTTGTTGACTCCATTTTAATGGTTAAATGAAATGTTAGTAACTAAAAAGCATGCCTAATTAATTGAAATCATGAAACTTATACAATTTCACAAGAGTTTATTAAAAGTTTAATAAAAATTACATGTTTAGGGCCCTATGAAATATATATATTTTTTCTTTTTCTCAAATTCAGTTTTTTTAATAACCAAATTCTTTGTTTTCTGTTTTAAGTTTTCTGGATTCAATTTTAATGGTTTAATTAAATTTGAATAATCTCATTTTTTTTTTAAATGTGATGTGTATTTAAATTTTTCTGGCAATCAAATGAAGGCATAAAACATTAATTTAATTTATATTTTAATCATATTAATGACTTTGCCAAAAGTGATGCACAACAGAGCTTTACTGTTAAAAATAAAACATGGAAGAAATGTTTTGATTATTCCTTAAATAAAGTTTTAATAATAATTTATTATTAGTGTTAGCATTATTATTACATTGAGACATAGCTAAATTCTACTGTACAACAGTAATATATATTTCACGCGTGCTTCTGTGTGTGTGTGTGGGAAATGAAACCTTTAATTCACACAGAGACACGCAGAACATGCACCATTCATATTTAAATAGTATTTTTGCAGTTTAATATTCACAGACACTAGTCTATATCACGATTTGACTAAGTGTACTGACCTGCTTTTTATTTATTCATCAACAATTTGACAAATTCCGTGAAATTCCGTGTTATACAATGAATTCCGTTTTTATGACTGGATTCCACTATTCCGTCCGCGTTTTCCGCATCGCGGAAATCATAGGGCCCTACTATTCAAATAATCGAGTAGTAGTTTATTGGATGATAGTGTCATCCCATAAGGCACTAGCTAGCTCTACGAGTTTTGTCTTCAAGTGTCTAAAACTCCATCTGAATCTCTGTCCACACGCCAAATCGAGAAGAAAACACCCTGTCCAATTGGGTCATCTCCACTTCTATGTGAGCGAACATCACTTCATTATGCAAGAGAGACGAAATAAGAGCTGACAGCTTGGTGTTTATTGGCCTGGGAAGCAGTTGAATAATTTGTGCTGCTTGCCAAGTCATGATATAAACTCATGACTCAGATAAGAAGAACAAACGGGTGGTGATTGTGCTGCTGCCCACCGCTTGTCACTCATCAGAGGAGCGGGAGCACTGACCGCAGTAATGATCTCTCAACCTTTGTAGTTACTGAGTGGAAACCCTGCCATCTTTTGCTCTCGCTTAGTCTCAGGTGATGCGTCGACGCTTCGGCCTTCAGTTGTTTCATTTTCAGAGGACATGACGCAGCATTGTTATTGATTTACTCTCAAACTCAAGAAATAAGTAATGTAGTGCACTCTTGCTCAAGGCGGTCATGTTCTGTATGTCTGAAACTGTCCCTCAAATGAGCCACCATTTATTATTAATAATTAAACCTTTGACCTCCTTTCAATTGGGTTTTGTAGCCGAGAGTCGGAAAGTTTTACGGTCACACCCTGCAATCTATGAACTGTTGTGCCCTTGATTGAGAGAATTAACGTCACTGCACCTTAAGATAGTTTATTTAAAATCTGCATATAATTTGTAAAAATGTTTGTGATTGACTACCATATTGAAATACGGGAAAGAATCTCCTAAATTAACATTTTGCGTGTTGCAGGGTTCATTCTAGTAATTGAAATGGGTGATAACCATAGCAATGTTTTAGTATCTGACACCTGCAACCAAGAAAAATGTATACCAACAGTTTAACACGTTCGGTGTCAACAGTTTTTCAGAAAAGAAATATTAGCAACCGGAGAAGTATTAATGTCTAGCAGTTTATGGAGATAGATTGGTGTCATAGTGTCAGGACACATAGCTGTTTGTGGGTCGATGACATATAAGAGTGTTCATGAGAACAGGAACATTTGTAAAAAGGAAAACATTTAAAAATCGTCTAAAACGTCGTTTTTTTTTTAAATGTTTCTAAACATCATGTGGTGTTTCCATCAAAAAAACACACACACACACACAAAAAAAACACATTATCAATTAAATTCATAAAATGTAGGTTTTCAAGTCATTCTTTGTCATTTGAAATAAATGGTTGTCCATTCATTTAACATGTTTTGCAAATTGAAACTCACCACTACCAGATTTGCTGTACATTAATAACTTGATTGGCTTGTATTGTCCACTTTATTTATCTAAAAAAAAAAACACGTGTTAAAGTTCTGGAAACAATTACATTTAATGTCGTGTTTTGGTAGGTGGGTGTCCTTTCTACAGAATCAGTTTCTGTCACTATACTGTTACTGGGCATTTGTATTGTATTGAACTAACTTTGATTTACTTTATGTGCCTGGGTCTTGTCTCTCCTGGCTGTCTAGCAACAGGTCTCTCATGTACATCCCAGAGCTCTCAGTGTAATTGCAGGGTTAGATTATTATGTCATTTGACTCTGTACTCAGGAGTTCAGGTGTACATTACAGTCAAAGGGATGTGGCTAGTAGGACTGGGTATCGTTCAAAAAGTTTCGATACCGATACCTCGACTTCAATACCGGTTCCTGAACAATACTTGATACCAATTTTATTAAATCCATTTTAACAAGATTACATTGCATAATGCCTAAAAAAAATAACTTTGGTTTTATTTTTTTCAGTTTGTTGACTTTTTTTTTTATACAGACTCAAGGACTCATATAGTAGGGCCCTATGAAATCCGTTTTATTTTTTCTCAAATTCCGTTTTTTTTTTTTTTTATTCCGTTTTTTTGGATAATTTTTAGCCTTTTCGGATTTTTCTTGTTTTCTTTTCACTTCTAAGCAGTATTGACCTTTAAAAATTTACTTACACAAACTCACAACTCAGCTTTTTTATTTAAACTGTTAATATATTTAGCAAAGCACATTCAAAATTCTTCAAAATTCAGCCAAACCTTCAACAAATCTAATAGAATCCAAAAATAACTGTTACAAGGTAGGATTGATGAGTATTAAATTAAAGATTAAATTAGCTTTTAAATCATTTTTCACAAAGAATGTTTTATAAAAAGATAAACCTGGCATATTTAAGCCTTTAAATCACTTTTATAAAAAGAATGTGTCAAAAAAAGATAAACATTTACAATGATACTGACATTTACAAATACAAATGCATATTAGCTTAGGCAATCTTTTATTATTAATAGTAAAATTCGGTCCGATTTTCCCGTGGCGTCTGACGTTAATGCAACCATGCACCGCGCTCTCCACAACGACAAAGAAGTTTTAGTAGCTAATAGATTTCCACCACCGAAAAACGCTTGCTGTAGCTCTGCTACAAGATTTATTTACGGAGAAGAGAAAAACACCCGTAGTGTTTGTGGTGTGCTACCCCCATTCTTTATGTTGACTGAGCTTTCAATGTTGTTACGGAAAGGGTGAAGTTGATATGTTGGTTCTTGTCTCATGAACTGCGGTGCGCTTGCGGCAGTCTGAAAAGTTGAGGTGTTTTCATCTCGGTGCGCCTGGAAAAAATGAGCGCGTCGGCGCTTCACTTTTGAGCACGCTTGCCGCGCGCCTACATTTGAAATAACGAACTTGAGCGCGCAAAAGGTTCACGCTTGCACTCATACTGAAAAGCGCGATTTCGAATTCCGTGCGTATAAGAGAATTCCGTTTTCATGTGTAAATTCCGTGATTCCGTCCGCGTTTTCCGCATCACGGAAATCATAGGGCCCTAATATAGACCTCTGGGGGGTGGAATATACGCCTCGCGCTCAAGCGCACATAAAGATTGCCGCAAAGCACTGGCAAAAGTAGCCTAATGATTATGAATGTGTTGGGAAGAAATAGCAATACATTTTAATTGTTTATTAATAAACTAGTGTGTTCTGAGTCAGTGTTGGCTGCAAAGATTAAGTTGACGATGCTGACTCGTCATATCCGCAGTAGAGAAATGCACCTTTCATTTGGATTACATAATCAGAGTATTTGTTTTCGATTCGAATTGGTTTGTTTAAAAATAGACATTTCAAGCTTTCTATATGCCTATTTCTCATGTTTGTTGCTCCAGTTCTTCTTGCAGTCGAAGACGGAGCGACTTTCTGTTCGTGAGGTTATTCCGTGCACTGTCAAGTGTTTCATCAGGTTTGTTGTGTTGCCGGTCTTGGCAGCAATTATCTTGTTGCAAATATTGCATTGCACGGTGTTGGCATCGAGCTTGGTGAAATGTAGCCATACTTGATCTTTTCCACATTTTTTCCATCTATGGGGGTTAAGACTTACTACAGCCTCACGTGTGAGCCACGTCTCTTGGCGTAACCGGCATTTTCCTTGATGCCTCGCCACAGCCAATCATGCTGTGTGCTTATTGGCTCACTGACGTTGACGAGATAAACGTCTTAGGTATCGAAATTTGGTACCGAACGACAAGAGATTTGAAAAACTTTCGAAAAAATTTGATCGGTGCCTAAAAAGTATCGAATAGGGTTGTGCCGATAGACGATAGTATCGTGTATCGACGATAGACAGAGATATCGCCGATGGCAGATGCCTTTGACGATATCAATACGATAATTGGCTCGTTTTTCCATTAATGTATTAAATCATTATTATGAAGCTAGTATAGTTATTAAATTAATTAGGAACTACAATTATATTTGCCTTGCCTAAATTCATAACGACATCACCACATAACCACACTTGCGCCATATCACGCGCGTATGAGGACTCAAAGAAAATGTTTTTAAAGGGATACTTCACCTCTGGGAAGATGAATGTGTATTTAAAATAGGTCATTTAAGTATAAGAAATGTGGAGAAATTTTTGAATTTGGAGCTTTCTAGACTGAGAAAAGCCAGAAAATGTATTTTTGGCTTATGTGGATGAAAGACAACAACTCCCAGAATGCACTTGCTTCGCTGCCTTAGGAGGCCACGCCTACCGGTTAGAGAGCACAGTTGAAAACAACAAGGCTAGCCTACGTGATGAGTTTGCCAGGGATTTAGAGACCCAAAATGTCCGGGATTCGGCTTTTGCGTTCTACAGTCGCCATTCATTCATTATGTTTACTGTGGCGAGCAGGACGAGGCTGACGGCCGCGGGAGAACGGCGCGAGGCCGGTGGCGTCATTACTGAGACGCGCCGGGTCTCGCATCTCTCACGGAGGAGCGGAAATTTTCTTAGCAAGGGTAAAACGCACATCAACCGATCACTTGTTTAGCGTTCATGTAAACACTACAGTCAGATTCACCGATCGGAATTAATTCAGTTAGATTGAAACGAGAGGTGTGCATGTAAACAATGAATGGCGACCGCAGAACGCAAAAGCTGAATCCCGGACATTTTTAACAGTCTCGCCCGCCGGACAAGTCCGGGAAAAGGAAGATGGTAACCCCTACTTACTCAGCTTTCTCCTATTATTCAGCTTTCTCCACAGAACAAGAGCATGCTAGCTTAGCTTCCAAAGAAAGACGGCTGATACTGTGTACATTCTGAGAGAGAGATCCCACCCTGTATGGGCGGGCTGAAAACATGCGGAACAACGCCATCTACTGGCTGTAGTCTTTAGCCTCTGGCCAGAAAATCCTCCGATGACGCAAAATGACGATTTTTGCGTCATCGGAGGATTTTTTCCAGACAAAAAATACATAAATCTCTCCTCTCAGGGGGATATGAGGGGTGAAAGCATGGTAATTTGAAAATACTACAGGTTTTCTACTAATACAAAGCTTAATGCTAAATCCTGAAGTAACCCTTTAAAACAGACAAAACAAAAACTACATCCCACAACGAAATTTCATTGCAAGGTGATCCATTCACAAATTGTCAAGAGTGCTTTAACAGACGCATAATTTTTATACAGAGCCTAGATGAAGACGCGGCATCGTTGTTCGTCAGTATTTTGTTTCCATAGCACATTAACAAAATATTTAATGACACGAATAACACTAAAAACAATACAATTACAAAATATTAATTATAATAATAATATCAATAAAATTATATACGCCGCCTAGGCCTAATAAAAGTCTTTAGTTCACGAAGCATCTGTGAAAATCACAAGCAACTTCAAACTTGTTTAACAAGAAATATTCTTCTAATTTTTTCGCTGTCAATAATGTAAGTCCACAAGAGAAATATTCAGCCAGTAAATTAAGATAGTTGCTGTAGCCTACCGTTATCCACCGTCGACTCGGAGAGAACGCGCCGTTAATGCAGCGAAAGCTCAGTCCGTTTCTGCTTTCGTTTTCAGGGATTGAGCGCGTTTACATGCACGTTATTAACTCGATTATGCTGAATAAACTGACAATGCATGTGGTCATGTAAACGGATTAACCCGTTTTCCTTTATCAGAGTCAAGTCATAAGTTTAAGTCGGCGTATAACCGATCGACTTTTAGATTTGTGCCTCTGATTTCTCCTGGCATTTAAAACACCTGCGTTATTGAAGTGCGGTGCGCATGTGAAGTGCATCCAGACAGAGAGAGCACTGGTAGGAGGACATATATCGCAGACTCCGACTCTTTCTTGAATCAAGAAATTAAAACGTGTTCACATCTCGTCAAACAGTCAAAATGCTGCAGATCTGTAACGGCATGAGAGGATAATGTGTGTCCGTAAATTTCCCGCTGACATGTTGAAATACTCCGAGTCAGATACAAGAATGATTAGGATCTTTTTTTTTTACCTCACTATACCAGGAAATAACCTGATTTAGCCTATTAATAAACACTCCACCTTTGCTAGCAAAATAGAAAAAATATTCTCATTTAAAACGAAGTAATAAAACAAGCAAATTGATGAGTAAATAAGCAAGTTAATAATCAAATAAGTAAGCCCCGCCCCCTCACGATAATATCTCACAGGCTGACGATAGGACGATATGAAAATGGAGCATATCGCGCAACCCTAGTATCGAACTTGATACCCAGCCCTAGTGGCTAGATGGTAACTCCCCTTCTGCAAAAATCTTGTGCATAAGCATAACAATTGGCTGCTGCT
Organism: Vimba vimba; assembly: GCA_022828995.1. Lineage (NCBI taxonomy): Eukaryota > Metazoa > Chordata > Actinopteri > Cypriniformes > Leuciscidae > Vimba > Vimba vimba. The sequence continues at coordinate 49,408,863 of CM040817.1, read as the reverse complement.
CCAGTTAAATTTAGGAACATTAAAATTAATATATTTTATATTATTATATAATACGGTACAGCATGGTAAAAAATCAAACCATGTTTTTTTCTGAAAAGCTAGCTATGTCTCTCTTTAAATAAAAAAGTCTGTCTGTTTTGCTGCAGCCGGCAACAACGTTTAAGACAACTTGGGATTGTGCACTTATTCAGCAGAACTTAGGCTATCCTTTGTTATTTTTCAGATGTATTCGTGGCATCAACATATATCAAAACAATATTGTCATTTATATTGGATCTGTGCTGCTCTTAAAGTGACAGCAGCCTAATGAATCTTCTTCCATCTTTGTGATTAATGTTAATCAAACAACAAAAGAGAAAGTCACTCACAGCTCTTGACTGAATAACTTCTGTAGCTTTAATAAGGATCATTGTATATTTTATTCATACATTGGAGACAATGGAAGCTGTGTATTATTTCTTCCTTCTTCCCAAGTTTTTTTATAATTTTTTTGCCGACTTATAAAAGGTGTTACAACAGTTGAAAAAATGAGACAATGTGCCTGAAAGAAAAAGACGAAAAAGCAGCAGAACAGGTCAACACAGCAACATGGACCCCCACCCGCCAGACCTCTGCAAGGGGAGGGTCTATGGGTGGGTAAACGTATGGGCTCTTTCGATCTAATGGACGAAATAAGCTCACGCAATTTAAATATGAACGCGCCCGGAGATGACGGAAAGAGACACAGAGAGCAGCAGCTTTCGCTTCTGATAACCGCAAGTCGTTGTGTGTGCGAGTTAGAAATCAGGAATGGTGTGAAAACATCATGTTTGGTACGTTTTTATCTTCAAACCAAACTTGGGTCTTCAGCCGACAATGTTTAAATCCCGTCTGGCTAGCGCGCTTCCCTTAATGTTTACTCATGAGGTCAGTAGGTGGAGAGTAGATGGTCTTTTGTGGCTGTTCGAATGGATTCGACCACATAGCGCTTACACTACGAAAGCAATCCGGTCTTTTTCCACTACCTCTGGAAGTGGTCGAAAGTGGACAAGCTCAAAATGTTTTGGACCCCATTTACACCTGTATTTAGCGTCGTCCTGTGATCAGATCGATCAAAACGCATCTAAATACCATGTAGGTTTAAACAGGGCCTTATAAATGTGCATCAAACAGAATGGGAGCGTAATGATTCTAACTAAAATATTTTGCATTCAAAGCATACCAAACTGTACAGAAAACATACTAAACCGTGACTCTTAAACCGAGGTACGTACAGAACCATCATTTTTGTGTACTGTTACACCCCTAAAACACAGTAAATTCTTGTTTAAAAAGATCAAGGCATCTTTTCCAAAACCTAATGCTGTCACTGAGGTTTAAATCAGGGAAATCTGTCTCTCATACTCTCAAAGGGAAGGACCAGTGGATATGAATCTTACATGTGAGATTATGGCAGAATGAGAGTTACTATCGAGCCACGACCCAGTCAAAGACCTGTGTACAGCAAACCACCTTTTATGAGTAGGTGTTCAAAATAGCTCAGTCTTTGCTCCTCGTGTTTCATGCGGTTCTGTGTGTGGCCTGTAGGATTACTGAAGCCACATTTATTACTATTATGGGAGATCATGCCAGCCACTGCTGAAAGATTCATCTTAGCATATTATCCATACATGCACATCCTTGTCATCTAATTGCGCAAGACAAACTACTGGGTTAGCAACACGCTAAACATGCACAGACACGTGACACTGGCGGCCCAACTCATCTGATCTGAGATCTGTTAAAAACCTCTCCTGCCACCAATTATACAACCTGCTGTTCGAAAACCCCAGAGGGTTGTTTTGTTTTGATGAGAGGAATGGAGATCGGTGTTAATGGTGTTGTAGTGACAGAACAGGTGCTAAAGCACAGCCAGCCTTTCATCACTTGATATCTGAACTGCTGTTGGAGGACAATGTCTTGCAAATGGTTTGTGTGTAAGGCCCCTGAGAGATCCGACTCGTCCCATAATCTCTCAGAGAGAGACAAGAATGGAGAAAGCATTTTACATCCAGTGCAAAAAAATCACCCAGCACCTTTTTTTAAATTTATTCATGATGTAGCATGTTTTGGGGAATTGTTGCTGTCTGCTGAGCTGTTCATTTAATCAGTGTCTTAAGTACACAGGAAATAAGGAAAATACATTATAAAATTGACTGGATGAGCCTTATTTGAAGCCAGTGCAAAATTTGCCACCACACTTTTAAATTATATGTTAATGCGGCACATTAAGACATTACTACTGTGAGATATATATATTCAAATAAATTCGGTATTGAGGTTTGGATTAATGCTTTATTTATATCAGTCCTCGATTTTTATTTTTATTATACACTAGTACAATAGCATTATTGCAATATTTTTTATTTTGTTGATTATATCTATAATTGCTACTAGAGCTGTGCGATATATATAACGCAGAAAAACAAAATATGGCAATATCACTTTGTATTTGTATATTGTGCATCCCTAATTTCTACTGTAAACAACCTACAAAATACATACAGTGTGTCTATCGGGTGTGTGTGTGATGATGTGAAGTGTCAAAACTAAATTGCTCCCATTACAATCAGTTCTTGGTGTTAAGTAGGCCTCTCTTGATGGCGACCTGCTGTGTTGCTGCTACTCTAGAAACTGTCCTGGAGTACCTCTCATTTCAAATAATACTGGACACAAGGGATTCCCTCAAAGAGATTATCACTGGATTCGCTAATCATGTGTTTGTGTGTTCAGCAGAGGCTGCTGGTGGATATGTGGATTTCTCTCTGGCCATCCCGCTGCTGCTGTCTCTGGCTGTGTTGGTGGCCCTTGTGGTTTTGCTGCTCAACTGTGCTTCCTGCTGCAAAGAGCAAGATATCAACTTTAAGGTGGGTGAAATCTTCTCTCGCATATTTCTGTCTCTGAAGTCTGCATATTGTTTTGGAGCAATTTCTGTTCCAACAGTTCAAGAGTATTTCTTGAGTGTCGCTAATATTCATTTCAAATGTGATTTGTGATCTGTCAGGAGTTTGATGACCACTTTGAGGATGAGGTTGATTTCACACCCCCAGCGGAGGACACCCCCTCTATGCAGTCGCCTGCGGAGGTTTACACACTCGCTGTTCCTCCTGTGCCCCTCCCTGGACCCCCTCACCTCCAACTGCCCCGCTTAACAGGTCAGAAGCATGTACCTTCCCCCACTGCACGTCTGCAAATTCACCCCAGTACAAAGATACACTATTTTATATGAAAAGAGAAAAGATGCTCTGGCTCCTTTGATGCATGTATGGTGTGGGAGTGTCAGGTTAGTTGTAAGAACGAGCGAGAAAGGTTGACATGGAGCAGCTAAATCTCCAACTTCCGGGAAATCACCTGTTTTAAACAAACGCTGAACAGAGGAGAGTCTGCTGGCTAAAAAAGAACGAGACTGAGTTCGTAATAAAACAAGAATCGACATTGTCTTGGCTTTTTGGTGAGAACTAGGGCTGGGTGATATGGCCAAATAATCATATCTCTGTATTTTTGGGCTAAATGGTGATATACAATATTGGTGAATAACAATATTACAATTTAAGAACAAAAGTAAAGCAGAAGTTAAAATCATTAAAGCGCAGACTTAAGGCCATTGCACACTGAGTCCGAAATTCGCATCCGAAATTTTCGCGCGTTAAAAAATAAATACGACCTCACGTTATGTCAATCACGCTTGCACACTGCCTCCGAAACTTTCGTCCGTCAAAAAAAAATTCGGATCAGGTTCGATTTTCTGCGTTTTTCGCATCCGTAGCAAGCATTTTGAATGGTGTTTTCACTATTCAGAGCCACCATACAAGCGAACGACAAAACCCATGTATTATTTGGGTATAAAATATAACCTGTATACAGCTGTTCTGTCTGCCCAGCGCTTCCGCCGGCCGTGTGTGTGTGTGTGCGTGCGTGTGCCAGTCTCTGTTCAGGATCGATTGGTTCACGGAAATTGGTGGTCTTCTTTTTAATATGTGGCTCCAGTATCGCTTGCAAAGCTTCAAACTGTTCCACTGACATTCTGAGGTAAATTTTAAATCGCTCGGGATAATTTCGCAAATCCTTGATAAGGAGGTGAAACTCCTTCCTCTCGGCGCAATCTCAGGATTGGATGGACCCCTTTATTTCCTCTTTCTTTTTCTCTTTTTAGAAGGAGGGCAACAAAATCATCCTCACTGCTTGACGAATCAATTAAGTATTTTTGCGTTTTTTTTCGCAAAGGTTTAATAAATACGCATCGGACTCAGTGTGCAAGGTTTCTGTGCGTGACGAATTTTAAGGCTGACGAACACGAAAAAACGCATGCGAAAATTTCGGACTCAGTGTGCAATGGCCTTTAATGTTCACTGGTAAGAGGAACACATTCACTCACCTGAGCTTAGTAATTATATTAGCCTACATTTGATTATCCCATTACAATGTCTCTTTACAGTTACTGCCATCATAAAAATACACTTAAATTCTACATATGGCACATTTAATGTCCAGCAGCAAATATTTTATCAAAACGTATATTTTAGTCAGAAATGTTACGTTCCTATTCTATTGCGCTGCTTCTGTTTGGCGTACGGCGGCGTCTCTGACGTTTAGCAGAGACTCGCTTGCATAAGGCTTGTCCTCTCCTAACAGCAAAATGGATATATTTGCATGACTTTCTAACGCACAGATGGAGAATACCTGTGAAATGTAAGTTTTACACTGAGGAAAACACATCTCCAACAAATGTAGCTCTCTAACAGAGTTTATTGTGAAGCATTATCTATTGTGAAGGGTCATTTCATTATGGTTGTTGTAGCGCTGTGCTGGAACTCATTTTCAAGGAAGTACATTGTCTATTAATGGGTAAAGCTACAGTAATGTCTTCAGCTAGTCAGCCTGAGATCCTTTCAATCTAAACCGGTTATATCTCTTAAGCCTAGTGGTGAATGTTTTACAAGCAGTGGGACAATCTTTCCCTTTGACCAGAATATCAGTTATAAAAAATTGCAACGTTTGACCATATCAGACCGGCAATTGTCATAGCTTTTGTAACGTCATTAATTAAAAAATGTCTGTTTCTCCATTTAGTCAAAACAACAGCACAACTTGCATGCTCATATGACATCATTTTTGGATATCCATGTGTTCACAGTCTCGCTGAGCCAAAGCACAGCCAAAACAATGTTCTTCTGCAAAATGCATGCAGTTTTGTTTTTCAACTGCTAGAGGGCCAAAAGTTACATAGTGCACCTTTAAGGAAAAAAAATGATGCTGAAGTCTTAGAGTAGATTGATCGCTCTCAATATCCAAACATGCTTCTGAAAAAAACTGTATTATGATGAATGAAGGGTCTTACATAACCAGTTTAGGAGTGATAGATTCTATTGTCTTTGTTATTCGGGAGGTTTCATGTTCATTTTAAGCGTTATATTCAGACTAGCTGACTTTTTTCCTACTCCTTTCTTATTGCTGTTTATTTTGTCACATTGATCCATCTCTTGTTCTTATATTTGGTCTTTTAGACGTCTCATCAGGTCCTCACGTGGCACGACACTCTCTCAGTTATATTCAGGAGATCGGGAACGGCTGGTTTGGAAAGGTAAGCCTGTCTTCCTGTATTTACATTGTACTCTGAAAGTGTGACAGTGTATTGATAGACTTTTGTTTTGCGACACACTGACTTCTGAAGTTTTTGTCAAGGACAAATGTACAATTTCTCCTGAGGTTTAATCTTAAATAATCGCATCTTGTGATCTTGTTGGTACTTGCTCTCATCTCTATGCCGGGGGCCCTCGGAGGTCATAGTTTGACGTGTACGAGGGAGCATTATACGGCACTCAAGCTGTCCTCCCGTTGCCTGCGTGTGGATGTGTTTACTGAGATTAAGACTTAAGGGAAAACCTTATTTCCTGATGCTTTTTCCTGCCATGGGAACATCCTCATCTGAGCCACCTGCTGCGCTGTAGGGGTGGGAATCTCTAGGCACCTCACGATACGATTTGATTCGATTACGATTCAGGGGGCTGCGGTGCTAAAACGATTATTGATGCATCTTTTTTTTGTGTGACTACTCGGTACTTTTAAAGCAAAGTATTTATAATGACCCATTAAGAATTTACAATATCTCTTATTAATAAAACAAATGGAAGTGATTTGGCAAGTCAACTGTAAGGTTACATTCGCCAGCGTATGTCCCAACATTGCAAAGAACCAACAGGAAAAGAGATGTGTGCCTGTACTAGCAGCAAACTTGTAGTCAATGAATACAAACTTCAGCATATTCTGAGTCTCTAACATTTAATAATAACTTCTAATCAACATCCTCCTGTTATGTGCAATGAGCAATATAATCCTTCAGACACAAAAACATTTTGCTGTAGCAAAATCACAAACAGCTTTCGTTCAAAAATGATGTACCAGCAGCTCTCATACAAACATAATGCTTGTGGACTTATATTATGAATAATTAGTAACATACAAAAGCCGCTCTTATACACAACTAAATAATAAAGAGTTATGAATTGCTGTATTGCACAATCAAAAACAGCAAAAAAGTAAATGAACATCTGCAGAGAGCACAGTCAGAATGTAACTTTTTGTGACTGGCATTGCACTGAGACTGTGGAGGGCCGTACAGTAAACCTACGTACAACAGATCGGTTTACAGCATGTTGATGTGAAAACTAAACTATACAGAAAGCAGCTCTCGTACAAAACTTAAAATTATGCCAATTTTCTATACGTTAGTTTTTAACGAAGAGGGTGCCGTTCAGATTTCGCGCTCAGCCATCACGCGTCTCTGTTATGCGCACGCCACAGACTGTCCGGGAACTGCACGTCCAACTTCAGAGTTCCTCCTTTTGTGTTCCGTAAATATTATGTTATTAGAAAAAAAAAAATCGATTTTTTACATTTGTGAATCGTGATGCAGGAATTGATTTTTTTCCCCCCACCCACTACTGCGCTGTGGTCCATCCATTAGGCCTTGTTTTCAGGAAGGACTTGGTTCCTCCCCAAATCAATTGGTAGTCGATTCGGTCAGAATCGATTCTATATCAGACAAATTTCTCTGTTTGTCGTCATCTGACAGGTTCTGCTCAGTGAGATCTACATGGACCCTGCAGTCGCCCGAGCCGTTGTCAAAGAGCTGAAGGCCAACGGCAGCTCCAAAGAGCAGAATGAGTTCCTGCAGCAGGGCGACCCATTCAGGTAAGAGAGGGCCTTTATCGGCTCTTCTGTATTAGGTTGGATATTAAGCTTTTACTTTGTAATGTATGTTATATTAACAGTGTTTTCAATAACACATAGTTAGTCAGTGTTTTTAACCCATAAAGATTTCTTTTTAGCGCAATTTTCCACCGGACAAAATTGCAATTGTTAACTCATGATTTCTGTTCTGTCTGTGCGCACCAATCTTGCTCTTCTATCTACTCCTCAACCAGACCACCTAGACACTTCGGGTTTTCGGGCATTATGTTAAGGAAGGTCTAATCTCGGGAACGCACCAAAAAAAAACAAAAAAAACAATCCAGGAAAAGATTTACTATCTCTTAGTGTTGTGATCCCATGAGGTCAGAAAATTGCGCTAAAACACTCACCGAGTTTTTATTACTTGTTTTTTTTAAAACTGATATAATATTATTGTGGCTAGCAGAATGTGTTATATATGGCTGTATTTCGTTGTGTCTTTTACAGGGTTCTTCAGCATCCCAATATACTGCAATGTCTTGGTCAGTGTGTGGAGGCCATTCCTTTCCTGCTCATCTTTGAGTATTGTGAACTGGTAAGTGTATATATGTGAGTGTGTACATATTTGTACGCAAGTGCAGTCTCAGATGAACAACAACACATGACATATTACACGGTGTCATTATTTATTTAACAAAAATAAAGCAAAAATTGAGAAGACGTGTGGAAAAACTAAATACACCCTGTGATTCAATAACTTGTAGAACCACCTTTAGCAGAAATAACTTGAAGTAATATTTTCTGTGTGACCTTAATCAGTCTCTCACAATGGATTTTGTCCCGCTGTTCTTTACAACGTTGCTTCAGTTCATTGAGGTTTGCGGGCATCTGTTAATGGCATCATTGCAAAACCTTGATTCTTTTCTGTTTCAGCCATTCTGGTGTAGGTTTTCCATAATTCCTGTGGAATTATGCAGTAGATTTACTGAGATTTTAGAAGAGACCTTAGTCAGTCAGGACACCATATTTTATTTGATGTGAGAGTACTGAAGTAAATTCGAAAAGTTGTCCTATCTTAAAGCCAAAGTGCACTCTTTTTAAAGTGTGCCATCAAAAGTATGTCGTCTATTCTGACTCAGTGTTCTTTCAGTGACGCGATAATAGGAAAGCAGATAACTAGTCCTTTAGCATAAGATGGAGCACAGTGTAATGCATGGTTATGGCATCTGGGAAATCTTTAGTGATTTTATTTGTTGTTTGGTACTCATTATTCATCTCTTATTGTGACCAATGATGTATTCGATACCTGTAAACATCTTTTTTTTTATTAATTCTTCTGCATCTGTTTAAGCACTCCAGGTCATCTTGTCTTGCGCTCTTGTCTTGAAAGTACGGCATCTCAAATTAATTTCGGACTAGTCTGATGCAAGCACGGATACTCCAGCGTACCTCACTACTTCATTCGTTCCCAGCACTTTAATTAGGCCAGCATCCATCTCACAGTTACACAGCCAGTGTCTGTCAGTGGGCTGTTTCTTGTCCTTTGATTTATTTTCTGTTTTTCTTGTTCTATTTCGGGTGCGCTGCTTGTGCCTGTGAAGGATATGAGCCGCATAACTGCATGCAGTAGGTAGCTCTCCGATTCCCTCATATCCCAATAAAGCAATAGGATTCTTTTACTGACACTGTCACTCTCACATCTTGCTGCGTTGGTGCATTTTATCACCATGCTGCAAAACGTAAAAATTATTAACGTGATTTAATAATCATAGTGCATATGAACTACATATTTGTGCAGGTAAGTAAAAAAATAAATAGGTTACACTTTATTTTATGTACTTATAGTGTACTTACCCAGGAAAGTACTGGTAATATAAGGTAACTACATGGGTTAAGGTTAAGTTTAGGGGTAGGTTCAGGGTTAGTACCTAGTTATAACCCAGTTATTGTAATTACTGTAATAAGTGCATAGTATGTACATGCAGAACAAAACTGTAAAATAAAGTGCTACCAATAAATATTTTTATATAGTATGTACAATTAAATAAATTCAAACAGACTTGCCTCAACTATTTGAAAGTAATATTCTTATTTTCAAGATGTCTTTACATGTGGTTACATATTACTAATGCTAAAGTGCTGCAATGAAGCCACGCTGTTTTTACAAGTCTCAAATGTGCAAGTGCAAAGTAAAAAACAAACAAAAAACAGATGTCATCATCTAATAATGAATTCCCTGCTATTGCTTTTATGCACACAGATGGAGTCTTGCTAATGTCCTAACTGTTAATATGCAAAAATGTAATAACACTTTATGCCAGTTCACTGCTCGTGTTTGTGCAAAAACACATCATCTGAGAAAGAGACGATATTCTCTAGTTCCTTTCGGTTTCTGCTGCACTTGACTCTGTAATTAGTTAGCTGTTAATCCCACAGCGGTTGTGGTTAGGAACATCCTACACACCTGACCAGTTGTTAGGAACAAAGCCTGTGGTCTGGGATCCTCTGGGCCTGAGCAGGTGGATGGCTTCGAGCCACGTCGCCCGTCTCCAGAGAGAGCATGAGCTCACTGCGGCCAGCTGTTGCGTAATGCTGTCTGGGCCGTTTCCTTAGCTGGTGTTACGGCTCGGGTTTCGACCCAAGCCGTTCCTTCCCAAGTCAGAGTGTAGCTTCACACGAACCAAGAGGCTGCGACATAGACCGATTTGGATGTATGGTCCTACGACTTCTCATCTCAGAAGAATAATGGAGAGGCCTGGGCATTTCATTGCTCTATTCTGGCTTTGTTTCCCACCCTAGACCAGTTTGTATGGCGTATTGGCATTCATATTGAGAGGTTTGGTTGAGGTCGTCAATAGCCCTGTTCGGACGGGACTAGTTTAACATGGAGAGGCGGTGTAAAGTAATAATTACCAGAGCTTCTCTGTGATTTTAGTCCCGTCCGAATGTGTCATCTCAGTAATCTTATGGGACAATGTCAGTAAAGATTACAGTGACTTTTACCTTCAGGTAATACTAATCCCGTGCGAATAGACCCGCTGTAAATATGTACATAAATATTTCGTCATTTCATGTTTAAAAGTAGTTTTCCGCGTTTTTTCAAGTATGGAGACGCTTGAAAAAGCATACAGTTGCGTTCTAGAATTGCCTTTAAAATGCTTTCTGGTTGCATAAATGTTTACAATTTCACCTACACTGTCGCTCAAAAGTTTGAGATCAGTAGAATTTTTTTTTTTTGCTGTTTTGAAAGAACTCTCGTCTGCTCACCCAGGCTGCATTTATTTGATCAAAAATACAGTAAAAACTGTATTGCTTAATGTTTTTGTGGCATACATTTTGTGGCATAAAGAATACTAAACCATTATTTTAGGATTCTTTGATGAATAGAATGTTCAGAAGACTTTTCTAACTGCTTTCACTGTTTTTTTTATGATCAATTTAATGCATCCATTTCTTTAAAATACTATAAGGCTGTTGAATGCTTGAATCTGACGAACGTGCAAAGCTGTGCAATTATTTTAAAGGGAAACATACGGTTAAAGTAGTTCCAGCCAGGCAGGTTTGGAGTGCCTTACAGTCCATATCACTTCACCAAATGATTTCAGTTATTTCAAAGGTTCTTACAGACTACAACACCAAAAGAACCAAAAATTATTTCCATGTTTTTGCCACAAAATTAAGTTATGTACGGAAAGCACATACTCTAGTCTCTTTCTCCTGCTCTCTCTCCCACTCAAACGCACGCACACACATACAGTACGGACACACACTCGCACAGTCAGCGCTGCTCTGATGATTTCATCAGTAAAATAGTTGAGCCACTTAAAAGCTACATGACATCTCTCACTAGCAAGGAGATAACGGCGCTGTTCTTGAAGCAGATAAACTTACATTTTCGCGATTAGTTGAGATGCTGCTGCTAAACTATATTGAGAGACGCAGACTCAGGTAATTCACACACGCTTAATCTCTCTTGCTAGTAACAGCAGTAATAACTGCATTAGTCTGCCATCAATGACTCAAGCCTCTGTTACAAGCTTTAAAATGACGTTTTGGAATTAGAAACAGAGGCATGGGATGAGATACGCAAGAAATTAGTCCTACCCTCAAGATTGTTTTAAGGACAAAACCTGACAAATGTCTGGAAACACATCATCTGAACAATGTCTTGAGGTGTGGTGACCGTAGTATAAGTGGAATAATTAACTCCGGTCCGTTGAAAAATAATGCACACCCGAGGTGTAACTCCACTTTGCGTGTCATTACCAGCTCAGGTGTGCATTATTTATTTTGTAATAATTCAATGACCTGTCGTCAATTATTCCTTGCGTATGCAGCGAGAATTATGCTAGTATTCCATTCTGAACCAGTGATGCACCGATTATTATTTTTCATGGCCGACTCCGATTACCGTTTTTCTTTTTCTTTTTTTACAAGCAAATTGGCCAATTTTGATCATGTTTGCCGAACATTTTTTTTATACATAGCAATTTTACATACCACTTCTGATACTGGTGCATCTCTATTCTGAACATATCAGCACCAGCACTCTTCTAATGAGTCGGCTGCTACTCATTTCCATTTTGTAAGGTGCAGAACAAGACGTTTTTTTTTTTAAAGACTGTTTGTTCAATCACTGTAATTTTTATCTTTTACTTCATATTAAAATGTTTACCTCAACCGAGGTAGAGAGAAGCACATCTGAAAGCTCTTTGGATGGCTGATTTTCTTTGTGTATCACTGGTAACCACTGGTAACCCTGACACAGTGCATTTTAGAGAGAAATATAGCTGCAGGGTGCAACTGGAGCTGGTTTGCAGAATGCCAGTTGCTCTCTGATTGAGTGACAGTCTCTCCTGGAAAGGCTTTCTTTAGGGAGCTGCACTAAGCGGATGCGTGTTTAAAGGCAGGCCGAGCCCCTGCTAAGATTTTGGGAGGGCTTTTGTATGTTTCACAATGCTGTGTTCATAAAATTGCTTTAAAAACATGAAACAAAAAAGTGTAAATTTCTTAAAGTCCCCCTGTGGTGAAAATCAAGCTTTTAATGTTGTTTATATGTCTATGTGCTGTTTTTAATATGCTTTAAGACAAACCATGTGTAAATTTATAAGTCGACACCATTGCTGAGTATTTTCTCCTTAAAACTGCAGTGAACCAAAGACAGCCTCAAAAACACGGTTTGAAATCGCTGGTGTTTCTGACGTCACAAACTACCTTGTAACCAATCAGATCAACGTGTGAGTGTCAACCAGTGGATGTCTGAGCTGTTGTGAGTGAGTGGAGGCGGGGATCATTTGCATATTCATAGAACCGTGCATACTAAATGAGGCAAGGTTGTAGAGTTACATTCAAGCTATTTTAAGGGATGAAGACATTTTTTTTTTTCACGGAAAAACATTTAAATATGTAATTTTGGTGATCAAAGATGAGTTTTAAGGGATACAATTAAATTAAAATTTTATTTTCAGAAATGCGAATTTAATGACAATGACCAGTGAGAACAATGGGTATTTACAAAGAAAGTTTAAAAGTACAACATCTGTTGGCATAATAGCATTTGCAAGAAAGCTTAATGGTACTAAAATAGGCCTTTCCTTATGATTTTCACAATATTCACATCCTATTGGGTGAATGTTTACTGACTCTTTCATTCATATCATAGACTGGTCATAAAAAATGGGCAATCAGTTTTAAATATGGATAAGTTAAAGGCAGAAATGATGGCAGTTTGTCAAATCTTATGTTGTGCGCAAACAAAGCTCCTTTCCCAGCTTGCTTTACAGGTTGGCCTGATTTAACAGAAAGTTAATCATATATTACACGGCTGCCAGCTGTAACACTGTTTCTCCCACATCATTCCAAAGGGAGAACTTCGCCCTGTGTGTCGCTAGGAGTCTGAGATTTCAGGATCCTCTCGAGACCAGTGCATACGCACTACTTGACTTGTGTAATAATACTCAGTCGTTGAGCAAGAAAGATTGAAATAGTGGAAGGAAACTATTCGAAAGGATTTATCTGACTAATATATTTTTTATTGAAACATGGCTACAAGTGGAGGCTCTGAGTGTGCAATTTTATAAGCAAAAGTGTGTCAATCAAGTGTGTTTTTAATGCAATCAAGTCAGTGATTTTATTGTGACTTTTTAAAATAAAAAATACAGGACAGTTTTTTTTTTTTTTCTGCCACTTTCTATGCAAGACCTGCAACATTGTCAGAATTCATAGTTTTCATGTGGCGTCACACCCTTAGGAGGGCAAAACAAGGCTTTCCTCCGTTGTCCGCCAGTTAAATTTACCAGGTTTGTACTGAGTACTAATGCAGTAAGACCTAATTCTGTACACACCTTATTAATGATGCATACTATGTACAATCAAGCAGATAAACCCAGAATATAAACACAGCACACAGTTTCTCGTCACGCGTCTGTCCTATTATGTGTATTATGTGAATGTGTCGGTATGGTTCTGTGTGAGAATATAACTTGAGTGAGTGTATGAATGTATTCTTCTATGCACCAGGAGTAGCACTTTAAATTTCGTTGTGACAATGTTTTACAATCACAAATAAATTATTCTGATTTTCCATAGAAAACCATTTTGAAAAAACTCTTAACCATTTAGAGCATTGCATTCATATTCTGGGCTCATCTGCTTGCCTGTATGCATCATCAGAAAGGTTTATATGGAATATAATCTTTAAATATCACTGTTTTAGTACTTCGAGTCTCTTTAAGTGTTTTTCAAATAAGTGTTTTATAATGTCCTGCTGTTTTTTAGGGATTTGAAATACTGCAGCAGTTACTGTATATGGCTCACATATGTGACCCTGGATCACAAAAACAGTCACAAGTCGCACCGGTATATTTGTGGCAATAGCCAACAATACATTGTATGGGTCAATATTATTTTTCTTTCATGCCAAAAATCATTAGGATATTAAGTAAAGATCATGTTCCATGAAGATATTTTGTAAATTTCCTACCGTAAATATATAAAACATGTATTTTTGTGAGTGAATGCAACACAATCGCCAACATAAATGGACAACTTTAAAGGTGATTTTATCAATGTTTCGATTTTTTTTGCACCCTCAAATTCCAGATTTTCAAATAGTTGTATCTCGGCCAAATATTGTCCTATCCTAATAAACCATGCATCAATGGAAAGCTTATTTAATCATAATATATGAACTTTCATATGATTTATAAATCTCAATTTCTGGAAATTGACCCATGTGACTGGTTTTATGGTCCAGGGTCACATATTTCTAAATAATCTAAATATTCATGGCTTGAAACGGATGGAAAATTGTGCTGCAGCTCCATTGATGTTTTGCCTTCCAGGTCTCCGTGCCAGTCACGTTACTGAAAATTATGAATGATGTGGTTCAATGCAGTCTCTCCAAGAGCTAAACTGGCCTGTAGTTTTTGGGCCCAGAAACCCAGCACAGCTGAACAGCCCTGATCTGCCCGCTCTGTCTTACTGCTGCTTCTTTATTTTTAAATTACTGTGACACAGCATATAGTAGTCACTATTAAACAGCCTTTCCCTTATTTGGTCGAGTTATCCATTCGGCAGTCCAGCATCTGTACAGAGAGAGAATACTGCCCCTCTGTGGCTGCCTCCACAAGTTACCTTTCACACACAGGCTGTTATATGTTCAGGCTGGTTTACCCTCAACATAACCTGATCATTTCAGTCTAAATGCTGTATATGCTGTTATATCTGCTTCTCAGGATGCTTATAATCATGTTTCAGCAAATTGTTTGATTTTGTGGTCTTAACTGGATTCTATGTGGCTGGGCCGTGAATGTCCTGTAACTCTTCTTCCTTGTGTTTGTGTTTTGGTGTGTAGGGGGACCTGAAGAGTTACGTCTCTCAGCATGAATGGCTGTACAGGAATGGAGAACTGCTACAGCTGCAGAAAATGGCCTGCGAGATCGCTGCGGGAGTCACCCACATGCACAAACACAACTTCCTGCACAGGTTAGCCCTGCACACATCACCTTCGGCTCAGTTTACATCTCAAAGATATACAGTATGTGTCCATTCCACTTCTCAGTGATTTGACATTGCTTAACCTTCATGCGAACATCTCACAAGTAGGTTTAATGCAACACATTGCATCTATCCGAATGCACGTGTGTGTTTTTGTCCAGCCTTTCCTTCTCACTGGCTGTCCTCGTTTTTTTTCCAAAATAGGCCACGGTGCTGTAAAAGGCAACGTTGCACTTTCATTCTTCCCCTTCCAGTCTTCTGGAGGAAGGTTGAGTTATCTAGGGTGTCTTGCCATGAGCACGTCTGTACCCTCCTGCATGCTCAGAATATGCTGAAAGGTGTCCGATTGCACAGCTCTTCTGGATTATGGGGTTGTTGGCTGTCCTCCGCCGCTGGGATATGATGATTCTGCGGTTTGAGCGTAAGAGGATCCCCTCGTAAGGGGTGCGGGGCGTGGGCGGGGTCGTCTGGGATACAACGCCAAAGGAGGCATGGAGATTCCTTGCTGTTGTTGTGGCCGTCATGAAAATACTTGTGCTCTTGGATTTTTTGTTTCAGAGGTGATTTACTGCAAAACGCTGTTTGACACTCCCACTGTGGGCATCTACATGAGCTCGTTCAGTTGTCTGGAATGGCACGAAGTCCAAAGAGCAGTGGTATCTTGTAGGGCTGGGAGAAAAAATCGATTCACCTCTAGCTATCGCGATTTTTAATATCGATTTTTTTCATTTATTTCAGAATCGATATTAATTAAAATTCAATTGCTTTATTTTTGTCCTTGCTTGTAGGTGAGGTTGACAAAAGTTAGCCACTTTCGTTCCAACAGAGGATGAAATGTGTCGTTCTCTTTGTGTGTCGAGTGACGTAATATCCCAAGTGGACGCGTGGAAGAGACGTGAGACTGAAAGCACTGAAAAGCGCTCGCGCTACTCATTTGCTGAGAGAGAGATAAGACAATTGAGCTGCACAATTCATCTTTAAAAGACTGTGATTTCGATTCAAACACCAACGCGATCTTTCAATTCGTCTGTCTATAAACTTTGACAAAATCATATCGCAACATTCAAATCTGTGTTGGTGCTGCCACTGACCCGGAGAGAGTTGTCATGAAACAGCTTCTTTTCAAACTCATAGTATCATTATTTCTGTGATGCAATAGTTAAAATTATCATAGAAGTACTTGGATAAAAGTTTAAAGTTCAAATATGAACACTGATGTCTACAATAGCGATCAAAATCAGCTTTTGATAGAAACTTGGTGCTTAAAATAACGCATTTATCGATTACATTGTTTCGCAACTAAGTGGCGACAAGTGACTGTTAAAAAATGTATTTGTTATTGAATCATTTATTCAAGTGAATGTAGTACTGTATGATGCTTCTGAAATGAAAGTCAGAAAGATGTGATGATTTGTTTTTGTAAATATGACTCATCTTATACATCATGTACAGTCTGTATAAGTGTATGATTTAACTTTTCTCGATGGTCTAGTGTTAAAAAAAATTGCAATATATTGCAATATCGAATCGTAATACTTGTAGAATCGCAATTCTTAAAAAAAATCGCAATACATTTCGTATCGGCACCCAAGTATCATGATAGTATCGAATCGGGAAGATGGGTGTATCGTCCCAGCCCTATTATCTTGGGAAATATAGCCATTTCAGCAGCTTTGCATGTCCAAATGCAACCTTTTTAGATTGCTCATGTGCCAAAGGCCTGCTGAATCCTGTTTACAGTCATTGGTCTATTTTTGGGGTCCGAGCATTAAAGGAACAGTAAAGGAACTCAACAGTAAAGGTTCTCAACACTGGTCCTCGAGGGCCACTTTCCTGCAGAGTTTAGCTCCAACCCTAATCAAACACACCTGAACCAGCTAACTTCAGGGTACTAGAGAGCTACAGGCAGGTGAGTTTGATCAAGGTTGGAGCTAAAAAGTGGCCCTCGAGGACCAGAGTTGAGAACCCCTGCCCTAAAGTATCCAGGCATCAAAAGTGCAGACTCTTGGTAAAAGGACCCTAAATCCTACCCACTAATCGGGCAAGCGTACAGACAGACACCCACCCAACATTAGGTCGCTCTATAATAAGGAAGCTCATTATTAACTATAGTAGCTGGAATAATTTTAACCCTTTGATTTCCTGAGGTCTGTCAAATCTCTGTCATGTTGTTTTCCATTTTAAGGTCTTATTCTCTCAAAAGAAATTACAGAAAATGTCTGTCTTTTCTAATTTTGTGTAATTGCCTTTATTAGTTATTATTAGTTTTTATTTGTATTTTCATGTATAATTTATTCATTTTTATTTCGTAGTTTTAGTCAACTAAACGAAAATGAAAAAATGCTTCAACTAAGCGAAACTTTTTTTTTTTTTTTTAACCTTGGCAACTAGCTGAAATAAATAATCTTAAGTTTTTAAAAAAATAATTTATTTATTTCAATTGACCTCTGTTTATGGATTTAGTTTTAGTTAACAATAATAACCTTGATCTGCACTTGTGAATTTTCCATGTATGGCTAAAAGCACAGCTCTGCTTCCCTGTGACCCGCCAACAGTACTGTATTTGCCCCCTTTTGCCAAGGCCAGAGTATCACGACTAAAATATCTGTCCATTTGTCATGCGGCGGATTCAGTGAGCACGACTAGAGTCAGCGATTTCGCAAGAGAGGGTGTAAAAGAGAGACAACTCAGTAAAGGTGGGCAAAGCTGTGTCCTCCTATCCCACTCACTGCCTAAATGGGCATATTGTTCCCCTCTGGGTAACTACCACAAAACAACAACAACAAAATCAAATAAAGCAACATGGACACTTCTGCAAGTCTGTTCACAGAAACCCCACTGTAAGAAAAACCTGTTACTTCTTGCATGGTGTTAGGAAACACCTAAGACACACCTAACACAGACTCATTGTCCACACTGTCAGCTTTGCACTTATACTAATTGGACTCAAAGTGGATAGAGATGATGACATCTTTGTGATGGGTTTGTAGCTAGTCATTAGCTTGAAGCTAATTTTTATAAAGAATATTGCTTGCAGATCTTTTAGTTATAAGTCCTGCTTTAAGCTGGTTGTATATTTACATTAGAAGGGGCCAAATGGGGAAGAAAATCTGTATCTCTTCTTGTAAACATTGAAGCGCCATTTGTTGTATCTTGTGGCATTGGGTCCCATTCACTAACCGTCTTTGTGTGTAAAACCTGTATGCGAGTATCTACCAAAGGTTTGCACTTACTTTTTTTATGCAAAAATGTAGGACACAGACATGGAGGCCTTAGAAACTTGGAAAGTGTTGAGACAAAATGTTGAGAAGAGCTGTCAATATACTTCAGTTGCATCGCAACTTTAATACAATTTTTTTTAGTATTACGTAATCATGTAGGCAGTATAGTTGATGCATCACACTACAAGAGAACCATTTTATATGTGAATGTTTATTAAAAGCATGCTAGGTAATTTTTTTTCTTCCTATCACAGTGATTTGGCTTTGAGGAACTGCTATCTCACAACAGACCTGACCGTCAAAGTAGGAGACTATGGCATTGGCCCTACGAGTTTTAAGGTAAAACTTGAAAAGGCATCATTATTTTTTTAATGTTTTATTTATTTAACATTTTTATAACATTATTTATCTGTCTCCTTGCAGGAAGATTACATCACCACAGAGGATGACCAATGTGTAGCACTGCGCTGGCTTTCCCCTGAGCTGATTGGTGAGCTGCATGGGGGCTTGATCACATCAGAACAGACTAAACCCAGCAATGTTTGGTAGGTAACTCAAAATGATAGGTACCTTACGTATACTTGTTTAACAGGATGCACTTTTGCAGTCTCATGTCTTTTTGAGATTAAAAAAATATGTTGAAGGAAATGGTAAACGGTGGTAGTGATGTTGTGGCCTCTCACAGCAGTCGGCAGATCAGAGCACTCTGTAAGTGAGGTACCACTACACTTGTCTGAATTCAGGGTCATAAATTTTAAAGGTCTTTGACTCTTAAAGCATCTGAATCACTCTGACTGATCAAATGATGGCTTAGATGTCAGCCAGTTATTTCATGAGCATATTAGGAGGTCTTATTACAGACATACCCCTTTTTATGTGTATGTTGAATATGGATATTGGATTTCTAGTGTATTTGTTAGTTTAATTTTTGGACATTTGAGTTACATTAATAAATGACCTATATTGAAAAAAAACTGTTTTATTGTTAATATGCTATAGATGTAATATTACAATTCAATTATATTACCTATAATTCTACATTGTATGTTCATAACAGAACAAGATTTTTGTGTTTTCAGGGCACTGGGTGTGACATTATGGGAGCTGTTTGAAAGTGGAAAGCAGCCGTATCCTCACTTGTCAGATAGAGAAGTGCTTCACCATGTGCTCAAGGATCAACAAGTCAGACTTCTCAAGCCACAACTGGACTTACCATACTCCGAAAGATGGTTAGTCCTTCACAGATTTATAAACAAGATCGGTTTCTCTCTAGAAACGTCTTAACTCTATGCTTTGCTCTACAGGTATGAAGTTCTACAGTTTTGTTGGCTGCCTGCAGACAAGAGGGCCACTGCTGAAGAGGTCCACCGCCTGCTCACTTATCTCCGTATGCAGGGTCAGAAAGATGTGGAGGATGACTTCGAGCAGCGCTGGAGCTCTCTTAAACCCAATCCCACCACTCGTCAAGCCACCGTCAGTCATTCCTCCTTTCCCATCCTGGAACAGTTTGATGACGGCCGAGAACCAGACGAGGTGCTCACAGTCACCGAAACGAGTCGTGGACTAAGTTTTGAATATGTGTGGGAGGCAGCCAAGCATGACCACTATGACAACCACAATCGTTCTGCCTTGGACACTACTTTGAATTACCACAGTATGTTCTTTCCAGTGCCACGGCAGGATATCCAGGCTCATTTCCCTGACACTGTAGCGCAAGCAGAAGATGACAGAGTCCCGGAAACCTTGCCAGTTTTTGATGCACATAAAGCATCCTCTGGAAATGACTATTTTATTAAGTTGGAGGAGCTAGATGAGAGTGAAATTGGGATGGGGGAAAGTCAGGGTGCTGAAGGTACCAATGCTTCAGAGCAGGATCAGTTTGTAGTCTTACAGGATGTCCGATTGGATGAATCCAGTACAGATGCTGATTTCTTTCATCAGAGCATCGACTCAAAAGACTCTTTCCTTCAGGACAGCCACATATGGTCCTCAAGTGAACATGATAGCCCTTACCATACTAACATTTTCAGTGAGGGTGATGCAAAACTGGAAGATTCTCATTCATTCAGGGGAGGTCTCATGGAGCTCCCAGAGATGAATGTACCGAAGAGGGATTCTGATGGTGAAACTAATAGTAACAAGGCAAGTAATAGTTTTCCAAAGTCTTTTTTAGGGGTTGGACCAGAAGCCATTCATCTGGAGATCTCCGATAAGGACAGTTCAGATTTAATGATGCTTCTTAACACTGAGAAACTGGCTGAAAACTTCTTGTTTCTTAAAGATAACAGCCTAATGAAGGACAAGTCTGCGCTCTCACAGCCCGACTCAAAAAATCTAGAGGAGACCATGAGCTCCATTGTTGAGATGGATGTCTCAGATAGTGTAAACCTTACAGGTGAGTCTTTGAAATCAGCTGTGAATTCTACGCAGCTTAAGGATGAATTCTTGGACTTAGTCAGCCCGATTTTAGAAGATTTTCTGTCGCCTTTGAAAGGAAATGAAACAATGGTGCCTTTTGATATATTAGTAACAGGAGAAACCTGTAGCAACCACCTGCCAGACTCAAATGGCTCTTTGCATTCCCCAAAATCTGGGAATTACTCCTCTTCCGAGTCTACCTCTGAGAGTGTTGAGGTCATTGTTGACAGTCCATCTGATAGTCATCAGTCCCTTGAAAGTGCCACTACAGATACACTACATATGTGCATAGATGCCAAACCCCCCAGCCTTGAAGAATGCTTTGGAGCCTCAAAGGAGAATGGGCAGTATAAAGGAATCATAGACACAGCTGTGCTTAGCTTTACTACGTCACCTGTTGGTGAGTGTACAGAAGGTGGCCTCACTGAAGGTCTAACAAGTAGTGACTCAATGAGTGATATAATGGAGCTAGACAAGAAGACCGCCAAGGATATTGCACTCTTAGAAGCCATCGATCAAGATCAAGAAACTTTATTGGACAACCATGTAACTCAGGACATGTCCTCACTGTTGGTTTCAGACTCCTGTCTTGACCAAATAAGTCAGGACAGCCTTCTTGATGATAGCACCTTATCTACTCTTCCAACCATTGAGAATTCGGCTGAAACGCCAGACTCGTTAGATTCTTTGGACATGCATAGGGATGTGGTGCATGGACAGTCATCGGAAAATCCTGTAAATAATAAGCTTCAACCTCCATACAAAGCCGCTGACAGTGGGTATGAAACAGAGAACTTGGAGTCACCCGAGTGGAACTCTCAAACAGGCTTGAGGGATTCCTCTGAAGAGAATGAGACGAGTAGTGCCGTGGAGCCTATGGCACTGGTTCCACCGGAAATCGTTGTGTCTGAGGCGGACAGTGTACCTGATGTTCAGGTAAATGCTGGTAGAGTTGATCACCAACAAGAACTTGGTGAAGTTCCCTTGGGAGGAAACTACAGAGACTCTGCTTACTTCTCAGACAATGAGGAGCTAGATAAAAAGAGTGATGACATCAATGGAAGCGGCCCAGGAGATGCTTCATTTTGGCTCCAGGGTAATCGAGAAGCTGGCGAAAGTCAAGGAGCTGAAGCTGTTGAGGAGCATTCGGTGTCCGAGATATCCCTTCAGTCTGCAGGTCCTACTTTAGAATCAACTGATGGTGATGTACAGACTCCTTTGCCTGAGTTGGTTCTCAACACTGAGGAAGATTGGAGCCAGGATAAACCATTGACTGGTGACGACTCCGACCAAACTCATCCCCATGCAGCCCCAGAACATGCAGCAACATCACCTACCTCAACGCAGCCCTCAACAGACGTCAAGGTCCATGCAAAGCTAACAAGGACATATGCTGGGGAGGGAACAAAGAAAAAAGAGCCAGATATGGAGGGGAGGTACTTAGGAAAGCTCGATGGATCCTCAATGGAATATGGCACTGAGGATGGAATGGATGCTGATGAAGAAGATGAGAACAGTGATGAGTCCGATGACGATATGCGTGCCTACCGATTACACAGCTCTAGCTCTGAGTGCAGTGAGGATGAAGTTGTGCACCCGGTACCTGTTATCATCTCGGACAACAGCAGTTCCCTCAGCCTCAAAAGCCTACTGAAACCCAAATCCCTTCAGACAGCTCAAGCGACATCAGAAGAGGGCAGCGATGGAAATAATAGACGTGGCGTGTCGTTCTTTGATGACGTCACTGTCTACCTTTTTGACCAGGTCAGATGTTTCCCTTGCATTCTTAAATCTTTTTAAATACAACTCGATTATTTTTTTGAGAGGCTTTTTCTATGCCTGATTCCGTTTTTCAACCAAATAGGAAACCCCAACAAAGGAGCTTGGTGAGCATACTCTTGACCCCAGTAGTCAATTGTCTGATTTCAACAGTCCAGTGTCCTCCTCCAGCTACTTTAATAGATTTACCAACTCTGAGAGCTCCACAGATGAAGAAGGTAATGGATAATGTTAATTTTTTTTCTTTACGGTCATCTGTGTTTCCCAACCGTGGTCCTGGACCCCCCCAAACAGTGCACTTTTTGGATGTTATCATTATCTGACACACCCATTTCAGGTCTCGTGTTGTCCCCCAATTCCTCCTCTTATACTATGCCCTAAATGTAATGTACTCGTTTTAAGAGGAAAAAGTACACACTGCAAAAATCTACCAAAAATAATAGACCACCTGGTTACATTTGGCATACCCTTTTCAACACACTATTCTTTGGGACACACTTATTCTTATTTCACATACTTTTTATGATGGATAGTGTGCACATAGGGATGCAGGGTGGGAGTCTCTATTAATAAGCCAATGAGTTCAGTCAGGTGTGTTTGATTAATGAGGCATTCGAAATATGCTGTGTGGCGGATACCCCATGACCGGGGTTGGCAAACACTGGTCTACATTTGAACTGTGAACCCATTAAACCAATGGTACTCAGGCCAATCAGAAACCAAATTTCCAAAAAAATGTTGGTGTCTCTGTGAATTAAATAGTTTAAAATTGACATGTCATCAAAGAGTCTTGTATACCAATACTTTAAACCTTTGGATTTGATTCACAGGTGGCGCATTTGAGTGGGATGATGACTTCCCATCTCCAGAGCCCAATTTTCTTTCAAAAGCAGCCAGTGATCATTCTGCCAGTAGGTCCAGTGGGACCTCCGCAGCTTCTAAGTATTTGTCACCACCCCCTGCGAACCGCACCTTGGAGCAGAGCTGGAACAGTCCCTCCAACTACACGCGCTTCTCCATCTCCCCAGCCAGCATCGCTAGCTTCTCCCTCACCCACCTCACAGACTCCGACATTGAACAAGGGGGTAAGTTGAACACAGACATCCACGCATGAACAAACAAGAGTGGGACCTCAAGAATCTTAACTTCTGAATCCTGTTTCTCGTATTCTTTCTCAGGAAGTGGTGAAGATGGAGAGAAAGATTAACCAATCTTTTGGACACGTGTAAATGTTGGAGAAATGTGACGGATATATTTGCTTTGAAGGCTTTGATTGCTTCTCAGGCAGCATTTGGTATTTATTTGAGGTTATGAAGGGGATTGCAGAAACTGAGCAGGCGGCATCCTGTGATGACTTCCTGTATTCTGCAAATGAGATATGATTTGCAACGTTTTTCATCAATTTCAGTGCAATTTGGAAGAAACTTTGCTTCACATATGCTTTAGAAACTTTCACGCGCTTCCCAAGTGTCCTGCCTCACTTTTTTTTCTTTTTTTTCTTTTGCTCATATGCATTACTACTTAGTGTCCACATTTTACTTCAGAAGGATGAAGCTGAAATTTATCGTTTAACCAGAGGACTCCCTCTTAAACACTAATGAGCCAATCGACTCGAACTCAGTTGTGCAATTGAAACCGTACAATACTTGCCTTTTATTTTAACACACTGGATTTTAATTTTTTTTTTAAATGTGAAATCTAGTGTGACATGCTTATTTATATGATTGTGTATCGGATTAGATGTCCAATAGAAGCAGTATGGGTCTCCATAGATATTTTTGTACAGTGTTTGGTCCGTTCATTCATGACAACCGCACCACTTTCACCCAAGCAACAAATTGCATAGTTTCAGTGACATGTTTTGTATTTAAAGATGTAAAAGTCAGGATATGAGCAGCTGAGCGGTTTCGGACATGAGACGCTAATAAGTCTTAAAGTAGTGAGCAGTCTTTGTCATTGTGGTCTATTCATGAGGAATTCTTAAGGAGTGCTGCATATCAGGGCTTTTTGTTGAAGCGTTGCGAGATTGTATATTGAATGGGCCGTCGCAGTGCCTCACAGCCCCTCTCCTCCTGTGTCTTCATCCTTTCTGAATGTTGTGCAAGTTTTATTATTCAGTACCATGGGGATTCTCACCCATCTAGAACATATCAAGGTCATATTTCACCTCAAAATCAAAAGAAAGAAACTTATATTTCCCCGAGAAAATGAAGCCTATTTTTGGGATCAGTAAGACTTTTTCATTGTGAAATTCTTTTTATGAATTGAGCACCCCCCATTCCCAACTCTCATTACTGTGATGTGAAAATAAGTAATGATATTATATTTAAATTGTAAAGTGTTTGTATCATAATGCTAGTTTTGTTTTACTGATTTGAACGATATTAATAGATATTTTGCTAAATATATTATTTTTTTTCTCTAGATTTTGGATTGAAATGTGACCCAGACATTTTTTTTTGTGCGATTCACCAACAAGTTGTCATTGTTGGCGTTGGATTGATCTACGAGTCAGCGAGTAATTCTGAAAGCACTGGTGGTGCAGAGAGACTAGCTAGCAACTAGCAGGACTTCCAGGTGATGTCTGCTTGTAGCATTGAGTAGGAATACTGTTCAATGGAAACACAAAAGAACCTCCTTACATTTCTGATTCCCTGTGTTAACTTTAAAGAGCAGCTTGTAAACACTCAAGGGATTGGAAATTATTTAGTTTTTCCTCTTTTGTGCATGTATTATTCATTGGACCTGAAAGTCATAGGTCATATGAATCCTTTATATTTGCCAATCTTGCTGCTCTGAATGCTTTTCCTTTTGGTTGACAATGAACCCGATCGACTAATGTATATAGCCTTGTAATGTATATTACCTTGTATCAAATCAAGGTGAAAACTACACAATCAGAGGAAAGAACGTTCCACATCACCGAATATTTCCTTGGTTCAATCTGGAAGAACGTTGATTTTGGTGTGACATGCTCAAGATTGTCTTGCATAAATTGGGAGCCTGATTATTTGTAAAGGTTATTGCTGGAATAATCGGGTTCATAGCTTCTACTTCCCCTTGTAATTCAGTACAGTAATATCTCTATGTTTTAGACCTGTTGAATAACTGTATTACCAGCACTCGATTTTCAGTTCAAATTGAAATTTTACGAAAGGAAATTGTTTGGTTTTATTCTACAGTATACTTTGCTTAATCTTGCACATCTTTAAAGTGAAACTTAATGTTGAATTGTTCTTCTGTATATAAATGTTTAATTTTGTCTGTAAATTGGGTATGATGTTAGGAATAGGTATGAGGACTGATTTTGTAATTTAATGCTAAAATGTGACATCACAGGTGAGAAGTGATCGCAAAAGACAAATTAACGATGAAATAAATGGGGAAATGCAGGTCATCATGTCCTTGTAACTTGTAAATTTTAAAAAAATGGTGATATTTTTACTTCATATTGATGACGATGATCATGCCTAGTGTCATTGAAGGAATGGTTTATAATGAATTGCTCTGTTTATTATGGAATTAAATGAAAATGAACTTATGTCTTGTATCATTTCTTCGTCATGCATGTTTCACACATGCTTTTATTCACAGGTTCAAGCAATGGTGCGAGTTTGGGGAAAGTGTTTCAGACCAAGATCAGATGGGGTAGGATTTAGAAAATCATTTTTTTTGATTATTTTTGAACTTTGGTGATGCAGACATTACTTGAATTCACAAAGAAAAACAAGCTGGTGCTTTTTAACAGATCTTTATTGGAAAAAAAAAGCATGTCCAAAGAAAGACCACAGTAGGGAAGTTGTCCACATATACAGCATTGTCTACTTAAGTGGACTATTTATATTATTTTCAAATAATATAATCAAACCAATAACATAAAATGGGTTTCTACCGATTACAGAAACAAATACGGCAACAAGAAAATGTGACATGCGCAAAACAAATTGAGAACAGTCAATTGAGTCAGGTGATTCAAATCATACATGTACAGAAATCAAAAGAAGTTCAGTCACACCCAGAAGCTTGTTTTCACAGAGGTGAAAGTTTGTTATTCAGGCAAGTGGAATCAAAAGAAGAAGAAAAAAAAGTCACATTTGGTTGGAAGGGCACTGGGCAGAGACAGGAAGGGTGTCAGGAACAGCAAGCTGGGACGTGCAGTAAAGCATGATGATGGTGGTGGTGTTGGGTGAGCAAAATGACTAGCAGCTCACAGCATTCCCGTTCACCTGACTCGGAGTCCGGCTGGGCATTGGACTGCGCGGTGCCACACGCTGAGCCTCTGAAGAGTTCCCTCTCACAGACAGGTGGTCCCAGCCGCCCTGTTGAAGAAATTACTCTCAGAGTAAAGATCTGTTGACACCAGGTCTACATTAGACCTTATGTCACTTTTGCAGAAATTATACACCATTTTAAAATTGGAGGC
Organism: Vimba vimba; assembly: GCA_022828995.1. Lineage (NCBI taxonomy): Eukaryota > Metazoa > Chordata > Actinopteri > Cypriniformes > Leuciscidae > Vimba > Vimba vimba. Next base: position 49,381,836 of record CM040817.1, on the reverse strand, counting down.
TTTCGGAGGAAGGCACAATTCGGCATTAGACTTAAAGGGGTGGCATAATGCCCCTTTTTACAAAATATAAAATAAGTCTCTGTTGTCCCCAGACTGTGTATGTAAAGTTTTAGCTCAAAATACCCCACAGATACTTTTACAGCATGATAAAATTGTCCCTTTTTGAGGGTCAGTAAAAACGCGTTGTTTTGTGTGTGTCCCTTTAAATACAAATGAGCTGCTGCTCCCAGCACCGATGGCGGAGCTTCTAGAGCTTGTGTGTGTTTGTGAGTGTGTTAGCAGCTCTGATTACCTCACGCAGACACACTAAAATGTCAGAAACTGTTCTGCCTTTTATGTTTAAACTGGAGTCGGACAATGATGGAGAGACTCAAGAAGAGTTGACAACATGTAGAATGCAACAGGACGTTTTTAAATGGTTAGTTGATGAATTTATGTTGCTGATGTGGAGTTAACTATTTTCAATTAGCATATTCTGTCATGATAATCTATGAAAACGCTCGTGTGGGAACTGTTGTAAGATGCCTACAGAGTGACATGCTATTGCATTTGTGTTACGTACTGTATTGCATGTGAAAAGATGGATGCGACAGCTTGAGCAGACTCACAAATGTGCTCGACTACAACAACTCTTCCTCTTCTCAACATGGACTGGCTGTTCCCGGGGATGGGGTTCATGTAAATTTTAGGGTTGGTGATGTCTCTAACCCGGGAGAAATGTTGTGTAGTCCCTACCAGCCATTTGGTGTAGTCGTTAAAAAACGATTTCTTTAAAAGCAAATATCTTCCTTTGCTTTGAACTTTGAGCGTTGTAACTTTGCAGATGTTGTTTATGCTCAAACAGCAACATTACACACTAACTAAAGTCAGAAAAGTGAAATCATAATCAACCACCCCTTTAATGTGAACAGTTATGGAAAGACTCACCCCGATACCAAAGTCCCAGCTCAGGCCTTTCGGCTGCATGGGCTTCACTCCCAGTCTGTGGCACACAGTTCCTGAGCTTTCTAATGGATAACCTGCCACTTTATCAGCAATTATCCAAACCTGGACAGATAAAACATCACAACCACTTTCCAGTTTCACAACCATCAAACCAGTAAAACTTGTTTTTTTTTTGTGTCAAGTTATTTTAAATTCATGTTTGTTAGGGGTGGATCTGGGCATGATGGGAGTTGGTAAACCTCAGGAGGTGTAGCTGGAGGAAAGGTTAGGTCTATAACGAGAAGGCAGCATAACGTAACAGTGGAGAAAGGAAACAATAACTCCCACATACAGAGATGTGCAGCATATACAAGGAGAACAACAAAGGGCCCAAGACAGAGCCTTGTGGAACACCACACTTTTGTTAGGTCAGGTAACTTTTCATTTACACACATGAAGTGGTAGTGATCTGATAGGTAGGATTTAATCCAGGCCGAAGACTATTAACTCTTTCCCTGCCAGCCACCAACAGCATTTTTTATATTTTTTACAAAACTTTCATGGCCCCCAGAATATTTTGTTGTATGAATATCAACATGCAATATATCAACAAAAAAAAAAGGAACTCTACTTTTGAACTACAACAACAACAACAAAAACACTTTATTGTAGCTTCATGCTTTCTTTTTTTATCAACACTTGAATGTGGGTGTTTCATAAAAAAAGCAACATTTTGAACAAAAAGCTGGGAAAATCATGTTTTTTTCATTGACTACAACGTGCATAAGCAATGCTTTTTTTGCTGCTTGTTTCTGCTTTTTTGCCTGAATCCAGAGATTCTGTACTCTCAGAATATGCGTAATATTTCTGTAAATGTCAGTGAAAAATTGTGTGTGCTTTAGTATGTTAGTCAACACATCAAAATAACAAGTACAAGGTTACAAACCTGGTCCAGTGGTCCAACAGACACCTTGCACACGTTACTGGAGATGAGTTCCCATGCTGAACCCTGAGGATAGCTGGGTGTCAAACCCTGTCTGTACCACAGATTACCTGCACAAACAGACTGAGCTCAGACTCGACTGGAGAGATAACTGCTTTATATACGGTACAATGTTTCCAACAGATTTTTCTGTTTAGTATTTGCAAGTATGCAACGATAGGCATTTCACATAACAGTCCTGCATTGACTTCATTATGTTGCCTTTTTAATTCAGTGAGTGTCTTCTAGTTCCTTGGAAAATAAAGGTCACTCTTAATCCTAATGTGTAAAAATGTCCTTTGGCAGACAAATCAAATCTAGGAAGTTAAGAAAAAAAATGTAGCTGATCATCCAGGTATTCCAAACCATTCATGAATAGAAAAATGTGCATGCTTTGAAATGACACACTCATATAATGAAGATAGAGTTATTCAGAGTACATACAGCTAGACTGAACCAAATAACAAAAGAAGTGAGTGGAAACAAGTGTCTCACTGTTTTCATCCACAGCATAAACGGAGGTCCTGCCCACGGACACCTGTTTGAGCATCTGCCTCGGGGGAGATGGGATGTGGTACCAGCACTCGCCTGGGAATTCAAAACAAAAATCATGAGTCATTTAACACAATGGGTGTGCCTTTCATCATTTTAAGTGTAAATGACAACAGTTTAATTCTGTTAAAGTTGGCATTTTTCTGAAAATAACAAGAATACAGTAACTTAAAAAAAAAAACACTATTAAAGGGGACCTATTATGCCTTTTTTTCCCCCAAAGTCTTGTTTTTGTTTTCTTCTAGAATAGGTTTTCATTCTTGAAAGTTGAAAAAACACAATTTCTAATATTTGTTACTGTCAGTTATTCTTTATTTTATAGTCCTAAAATATCAGCATAAAATCTACTAATAACATATTCATATTTTCACTGTAAACTATCAATCCTGCTACCTTTCATATTCCTATTTATACACTTTCAGCATTTTCAAAACTATTTTTGATTTATTTTTTTATTTTTTTAGTCTATCATGTCTTAACTTGTAACCACAACTTAAAAAAGTACTTTTTCAAAATGTAACAGGTCTGATTTCAAAGCACACAGTATCACATTCATCACAAGCTGTTGAAATTGGAAAGTATTTGACACATTGTCGGATGTCACTCATCATTCCCTGGTTGAAATGGGGATTGGGCTGCTTCTTCTCACCAGCTGGATTGAGTGCGGACACAGAGCCCCGGTAGAAGACGGCCCCGTCCCTGGCGATGGCCCACACCTGGTGTCCTCCTCCTATACAGATGGACTTGAAGGGCTGGTCTGTCCCCACGTGGAGCCAGGAGTCGCCCTGTGCTGAGACAGAGTCTGAGGTTAGAGGACACAACAACTCAACATGAGAACAGACAGAGCCATATTCACTCTCTGAATACTAATCTATAAAATAAATTCCCAGACAGCAACATAGTTTTGGCCCAGATTGTTGAATCCACATGTACCAGATGTGGGCCGGATCTGGGCCTACACTACGTTGCTGTCTGGATTGAGATGAGAGTTTAGTGTTTAATAACTTTACAATCATGTCTACTGTAGGATACTACAGCAGATATATGCATTCTCTTCATACTGTGTGTATGCTCAGTTAAATATTTACAAGGCACACTAAAACTAACTGATACAACCAGGCTTTACTTTACTGGGACTTGCGCCATTGGGGATTTGGTGATTACTTTGGGCCTGGTGCTTCTTGAGGTCACCGTTTCAAATGAAATGAAATGTTGGTGAAGTGTTTTGTGTGTGTGTGTGTGTTTGGTGCTCACAGCCGGGTTCTCTGCAGTGACTCCCAGACGGCACAGCACATCCCCCTTCTCACTGATGGCCCACACAGGAATCTGCTCCAGGCCGCTCTGAGCCAGACACGGCAGGACGGTGACGTCAGTCAGAGGGATCGGGGGAACCTTCTGCCAGGGGCCCGTGAGGCTGATCTCACACCTCCTGTGAGAGACAACAACTCTCCTTTCTTATAACACAGCACAATTCTGACACACTCTGGTGAACCAGAATGACATAAGATAAAAACAAAAAATTATGACATTCAAAGTCAAAACGATGACATACAAAGTCAAAATGATCACATAAACAGCAGAAATTATCACATAGCAAGTCATTATTATGAAATAAAAAGTCATAATTATGGCATAAGTTAGATGCAAAGTCGAAATTATGACAAGTTATTTGAGATTAAAAAGTCAAAAATATGACTGTCATAATTATACTTTTAACATAATTTCAACTTTTTATCTCATAATTATGACTTGGTGTCATTGTATTGACTTTTTGATGTAATTATGTCTAATTCATCATTTAGAACTTTTGTTATAATTTTGACTTAATATAATTATGGCTGTCATAATTTTGATATTTGAAGTAAGAATTTAGAATTTTTGTCATAATTTTGACTTTTTTATGTCATAATTTTGACTTCAAAGTTATAAATTCTAGTATGTCATCATTTTAACTTTCAGTCATAATTTTGGATTTGTATGTCGTAATTTTGACTTTTAATGTAATGATTATAACTCTTTAAGTTAGAATTCAACTTGGTATGTCATAATTTTGACTTTTTAATGTCATGTAATTTTGACTTTTTAATGTCATATAATTTTGACTATAAAGTTATATCTAGTCATCATTGTGACTTTTTATCTCATAATGACTTATGTCAAAATTTTGGATGTATTATGTCATAATTTTGACTTTTGAAGTAAGAATTTCGAATTTTTGTCATAATTTTGACTTTTAATGTCATATAATTTTGACCTATTATGTCATAGTTTCGACTTTCTATCGTAATTTTGACTTTATGTCATAGTGTGACAATATGTCAATTTCGATTTTGTCATAATTTAGACTTTTTATCTTTTTAATGACTTAGTATGTCAATTTCAGATTTTTATGTCATAGTTTCAGATTTTTTTCAGATCTCATAATGATTTAGTATGTCATAATTTGGGATTTTTGTCATAATTTTGACTTGGGCTTCCATAGGGGCTGCTGTGCGAATTTGTGGTTTCATTTTTTGCCCAACATTAGAAAGAAACAGAAATAAAATGTTGCTAAAAATGTTAATGTAAATGTCAAATGGTCAAAATCAGCAAAAATGTGAACTCACCGAGCCCACCTTCTGCGCCGCACAAAATCCTTTATTGTCTTATAACCATGAAAGGTCCTGTATGTACATAAAAAAAAACATATAATATATATTAGTTTGAAATAAAAACGTCTAACCTCCGTTCATTAATATATCCAAAAATCAACATACACATGGAAATCTGCAGCGTACTGCCAGCCCTCTTTATCTGTCCCTCCCGGGACACTGTAGTCTACGGCCCAATCAGAGACCTGTGAGCATGAGATGTAGAAATCATTCACAGACGAAATAATACTGCAAAGACACAAACGTGCACTGCACCAAAAATGCTACAGGAAGCAGAAGGCTGTGGTTTTGTACCCATGTCCACTGTGGTGAGGGAGTGCTGGTGTTGTCTTTAGTGCACTCTCTCAGACCTGACGAGTCGCTCCACATGTAGCGATCTGTGGGAAGACCCCTGAGGAAGAGAGCACACACTGAGCGCTTGCTTTAAACAAACACACATCAGCTCCGTTACACTACACTCACTTGTCTGTGTATCCCGTCATCGGGTTCCAGCGCTGGTTCTCGTAGATGCACACACTCCTCACATCACTTACTTCATTTCCTGAAATCCGACAGATTCAAACATCAGGCAGACGCAACTGTTCTTTCAAATAAACACTTGACATGCTGATCTAGACTAAAATGATGTCTTATTTGAAATGAAAGTACAATTGGGAAAATAAGGAAAATTCACATTCACCGACTGTGCATACGCACGGATTTGAGCATGGAATCCAATGATACAGTGTTTTCATTAAAAAACAAACAAAACAAATCGCAATTTATTCTAAATTTACGAAAAATGTAGGTAATATAAGCATAAACGTAACATTTTATTGTAATTATACATATATACAGTATTTCTTAATGGAAACAGTGCTATTTTCATATTATTTCTATACTATTATAGTATTTATTAATATTTTGAATTTAACTTTTATTTTTATATTTACATTTTAATTTTAAGTATTGTTAATTTGATGTGCTTTTGTCATTTTTTTTGTTTAATGCATTGTTTTGATCATTTTACTAGGCAAAATTTCTACGTTTGTTAGGTAAGTTTTAAGTTTAAGTTGTCCCTTTAAAATGGCTATTTTTTATTTTATTGCAGCGTTATTTCAATTACCAAAATAATTTCATAATAGTTTTAGTAATGAAAGGCTGTAAAGGAGAGGTCAGAAAAGCCCTTATATGGAGATTATATGTTTGGGCGTGTATTATGTAGATTACTAACCTCGGTCATATGGTTGCTCAACTAGGAAATTGCTAATTCGTTAACATTAGAATAAGGTTAAGAACAAATTTACGAATATATATTTATATATATTTTTGCGTTCTCTCAAAAATGTTTTGCATTCCCCTGAGAAACGAACGCAAAAACATTTACTTATTATTTTTTCTTCTCCCATTTCATATTTTTTTTCACCACCATGTCCCGTCTCCGTACAAACTGATGTGTATATGCAAGAGTTGTGAATTAGGAGGAACTTTTCTGAGAGAAGTTCTCCAGTGCATATAAATGCGAGTAATTATGGAATGAGGACCCAATGTTTTGGGAAGGTTAATGATGACTGGGAAGATCAGTGACTATGTTTTGAATGTAATTCTAACATACTGTGCAGTATATACCAGGGGTGTAACAATATATCGCAATACAAAAATGCAACAATATGTATCATGGATAGTTCTCCCAAAATAATTACTGTGTGTAATTTAGCATTTACCCAAATTTAGCATTTTAATCAAAGGTAATTTTTTTGTTAACCTTTTATCATATGTCTTGGAGTATCACAAAAATATCGTATCGTGAGATGTATTGAATCGTGACATGAGGGTATTGTTACACCCCTAGTATATACTGAATATCCCATCCTGATGCAAGGTACAGCTTAGACCAGCAAGAACTACATCCTGGTCCAGGCTGGTTTATACTGGTTCGGTACTGGTCTAACTGGTGCACCGGCAAAACTGTGTCTTTCTAGTTAAGCCGGCTGACCAAGAAAGATTTGCTGGTGAAACCTCATGGGAACATCAGCACACCAGCATCCAAAACACAGCATATGCTCACCCAGCTAACAGGGACAACGTTCTCTGAATGTTGGCTAACGTTCTGACAATGTTCTCGCAAAGTTATCTAAGTAACATTAATAGAATGTTTGTTCAAAGCAATCTTGTCTTTAATAATGTTCTCAAAACATTAGCACAAAAACATTATTATATATTCAGGGAATGTTTTTTTTCTTGAAGCGTTTTAGTTCATCTAATTTTCGTTGGACGTTACTTTTGAATATACTCTGAACATTCCGAAACATTCCGAAAATGTTTGCAAAATGGAATGTTCACATAAACAAGAAAGTTTTAAACGTTCAGAGGACATTCAAAAAATAACATTCATATAACTTAATGGAAACGTTAGCAAGACATTCTTAGAACATATATTTGTTTGCTGCCCAGACAACAACATAGTGTCGGCCCAGATCCGGCCCACATCTGGCACGCGTTGAATCCACATGTACCAGATGTGGGCCGACACTATGGCTGCATTTACACTGCAGGTCTTGATGCCCAATTCCGATTTGCTGACTATATCTGATTTTTTGGACGACCCTCTTACATCATCTTTTAAAAGTGACCCGTATCCGATATTTGCATTTACATTATACACTGCCGAAACTACCCAATGTAAACGTTCTGACCCGGAAAAGGAAGTAAAACAGCGCAATATGCAATGGATGCAGACAAAATGATTATCCAGTGTTTTGCTTTCCGCACTATTTTCTATTTTTGCCTGCACTGTCTCTTCACCCCAAAGGCTCAAAAGACATGCAACCTACACATTACTCCATTGTGTTGAGCCTTATTCGTCCTCCATCGCACCATTAATAAGTCATGTGATCGCAGTTGGTGTCCACCTGAGTTGACGCCCCTTTTTTAATGACGTACGACTCGCATTTACTGGAAAATATCCGATTTGTCTGCTTACATGGCAGACGCAAATGCACCTATCCGATTCATATCAAATTTATTTCAGCATATGAGTGAGGCCTGAAGCCGATCTGAGAATATCGGAATCCATGTGCTTTTTTCCTTCTTACACGTTCGCCGGTCATAGGAAAAATATCAGAATTGGGTCACTTGAACCATGCAGTGTAAATGGGGCCTATGTTGGTGTCTGGCTGGGCATCAGAACTGGACGTAGGTTAGTGAGAGAGACAGGGTTAGCCGCATGCAGGGTTAGGTTTAGGGTGCATGTTTACCCGGAGCCGATGGTCCCCTGCCGGCCCCTGTGTAGACCCAGGCTGTGTGATCGTGACCGATGCCCCACACCACACCCAGACTGCTAGACTCCACACACAGCAGATGAGCAGGAACCTGCCGCCAGAACCTGAGCCCACAGCAGGTACGCGGACAGACACATGAAGCATGCCAAGCCCAACAACACACACACATTACAATGACAGACACACATTCACACACACCAAACCAAATCAAACAGTTGGGTGACATGCAAGCTTAAATTATGAAATTATGAAACTCCAGCTCAAAACCTAGCGAGCTGCCTATCTGGACAGCAATTTAGGCTTGTATAATACAGGGGCCTTTCAAAATGCAGTATTAATCTGCTTTATAAGCAGTGTTTGGGAGGAACTCACTATTTACTGTTTGCAAATTTGGATGAATTGGAATGTTTCCTTAATTTTCGCAGAACCAAGAAAAACGTTTTTTAAAACATTTGAAAACTCATTCATTTCACTCATTTCATAAATTAATCTGATTATTAGCAAAACGTTCTTGGAACGTATTTTCATTAGTTGGGATATAGCTAATAAAATAGCAGCATACCTATAAGTTCACTATTATACATACATCTAAGTTAAAAAAAAACTTAGATGTAAACTATTGCACTTGAAGTATGCTTAAAATTATACATTTATAAACTAAAAGTGGGTTCATTTAGTCCCAAGAATTGTTGAAATAGTAGACTATGTGTGTATTGATATTAGTGTACTTACTACATAAAGTATACTTGGAAAATATGCTTCAACGTCATTTTACTTTACTTACTAAAAACGTATAATTAAATAATAAAAAATAAAATAATGGTTTTAATGACCAAACGCTATAAGTACCGTACATTGCTGTTTTTATTGTCATACTGTATTGCACAGTTTTAGTCAAGCAAGCTAAATTGTCCTCTTTCATATGTAGAGTCAGATTTGTTTCATTGAATAGATAAATGTCAATATACGTTTAGAAACAATGCACTGACTCAGGTCTCTTCACAGAAACCCTTGTGCAATATTTAGTATTTTAATCGAATATTTGTACTATATTTAATACAGTTAATTGCTTCTGTTCATAACTATGTGTTTGACTCTCTTTTTAGTTATCTTAAGTGTAAATGTATAAGATCAAGTTCATAGCTGTCACCCTCATACATATGTATTCATTCAAAACCCCACAGAACCAGAGAAATATTGCAATTGCTAAGTTATGAATTATATAATCTTATAGTTTCATAAAAATGCATTTCCCTCTTAAATCATTTTAAAAAAGAGAAAAAGCTACTTTCTTGGTAACTTGTAGTTTAGTGTAGTTTAGTGAATTACTTTCTTGAAAAAATGTAGCTAACCCAAAACTGCTTATAAGACACCATCCCACAATGCAGTGCGTTGAATGGAGACGGCAGGCGGAGTGTATAGAAAAGTCGTACATTTATTCATAAAAACATAGTTCAATCTACTTTAAAATGAACTATTGTGCCCAATATTTGTGTGTGCTACAAGCTTTCTAGAATATTGTGTCGTTAGCTTAGCAACATGCTAATGCCAAACTCTATAGAAATCAATTGTGAGTCGAGTCTCCCGTGTGCTTTGCTTGAGTGGCATGTGAAGGTGCTGTCGATGTAGAAGACAGCAGACAGTTAACTAGGTTTAGAACAGAGATATAGACAGACAGATGGGGGGGTTCTTACATGTGATCGCAGGGCAAGTACTGCGCCGGGGCCTCCAGGCTGGGTGACGGCTCATGCACCATGACATCACCTTTACATGTCACAGCCCACAGCGCCTGTTTGGATGGATGGTCTCCAAGACCCCTGGACTCACAACACGACTTGTTCAACAGAGACAGCTGCAAAGATCACACACAAAAACACGCTGTTGCTCTTGAAATCTCATTTTCTTTGTGCAAATATAAAGAAAAATGTCTTTTGATTTTGGGCAGACATATGTTCTACATGAGAAGAATGTATTCGTTGTTAAAGTGTGGCTATTATGCTTTTTGGGATGCAACCTTTCATGCAGTGTGTAATATAGCGGTTTGTGAATAAAAAAGGTCTGCAAGACGTCTACTTCGACTCTCAAACAACTGTAGTTGTAGCTGAGGCCTAGAAGAGTTTGGTTTGTGATGTTGAGAAGATGCTTTTTTCTGCGCTACCAAAGAAAATCCACTTTTATATACTTCCAAAGGTTGAGGACTCGCAGGAAAAACAGATGCCATCGTTACTGTTTGTATCACTGTGTATCAAGTGGTGAAGAAGATCTAGAGCTGAAATTCAGATATAGTAATGGACACACACTGTACCTCGGCGGTATTAAAGAGACAGCTCGCACAATTGGTCCAAGTAAAGTCGTTTACAAATGTGTCCGTTGCAGCTCGGTATACGCAAAAAAATTAATATATTAGAAGACATTCTAATAGTTTTATAGTTAAAAATATAGAATATCAACAGTGATCAGCAAAAATGAAAAGCCTAATACTCACAAAAAAATAATACGGTCATACATCATAACAGTCTCGGAGGGTCACCTGACCAATCAGAGCAGAGTAGACCAATTACAACAGACTGAGTCATCTGACCAATCAGAGCAGAGTAGACCAGTCACAACAGACTGGGTCATCTGACCAATCAGAGCAGAGTAGACCAGTCACAACAGACTGAGTCATCTGACCAATCAGAGCAGAGTAGACCAGTCACAACAGACTGGGCCATCTGACCAATCACAACAGAGGAGGCTCTCAGGAAGGAGAGGTTTAGAGGGACTGAATCCTTCATCAAAGCGTTTCAGACTCTGTGATGCTGCAATGTATCTTATAATGTGTTTTTTGACCTTGCATGTAAACCTATTGTAGAAAACCTCCAAAACAAAATTATGAACCTTTAAAATAGCATAATAGGGGCACTTTAAAGAAGATTATGCAAATACAGGATCATGGCTGGTAAGATGTGTGTGTTTTATATCATAGAGATCCTTTCTTATCCAAATGTGCTGATCATAAGGGCTTTTTACCCAGGTACTGAAGTCTTGTTGCGACGGAGTTGCCAGTAAGATGGGGCTTCTCTGCCTGGTCCTCTCTGCTGTGTACACCGCCACAGTGTACAGAGAGTCCCTCAACACGGGCACCAGGACCGTCACCTCCTTTATCACAGCATACAGATACTGACACACACATCAGGACAATCATGGGATTAAATTACAGTCTCATATCTTCAACAACACAAACAAATTTGGATCTTCATTTGTAATGACATTCACTGAAAGAGTCCACAAACTGTAATAATTTAATTTTGCTTTTGAACTCTTCTTTTTAAAATGTAGTCAACATGTGTCTGTTGATATACTACACACATGAAAAAAAAGTGCATTTAACTTTACTGAATTGAAGTGTACTTCAAATCTTGAATGTTTAATTGAAAAAAAAAACAATAAAAAAAAACGTAAAATTTTACGTTTAGTTTTTTTACTTGATCGGAATGTTACAAAACTTGGTAAAAGTTTTGGCACTTGCTATGTAAACACACACAAAAATGTATGGACATTATTTGAAAAGGTTAAATGGTCCTGAAAAAAATAGTCACACTTGTGCTCCCCGCAGTCAAAAATGACGGCATTGGAAATGAACGGGAGACGAATTTCATCTAGTGGAGACGTTTGGTACTGCGGCCATAATAAATCTAATTTTTTGAGATATCAAGCTCAAATTTGGAACACAACTTGTTTAGATTGGCTTTGTTTTAGAGTAAAATGTGTTTTTGAAATAGTATTTTTGTGCATTTTTAATAATAAATGTAATTTTTTTAAAAACTTTTTTCACTTCAGCAATAATTTCCCAAGTGTCATCTTTAAAAAGTGATCAAACTCAATTCTGTGCTCTAAAGCATTCAAGATTTACGACAGTTTAAGTTGGAAAAATAAAAATTCAGGTCTGTGCTCGAAAAGTGAATAAATGGATTTTAAATACAGTGTAAATATAATTTAGTACCATCAAATATTAAATAAAAAAACATGGTTCCACTTTATTTCGATAGTCCACTTTAGACATTCTACTAACTATAAGTACCTTTTCAACTACATGTCAACTAACTGGCATTAGAGTATGAGTAGACTGTAGTAGACTATTAGGTTATGGTTAGGTGTTAGGGTTCGGGTTAGGAGAATAAGTTGACTTGTAGTTGCCAAGTTACTTATAGTCAGCAGAATATCTGTTGGGGGACCATCAAAATAAAGTGTTAGCATACAGTCTACTAATACTCTAATGCCAGTTAGTTGACATGTAGTTGCACAGTTACTTATAGTTAGTAGAATGTCTAAAGTGGACTATCGAAATAAAGTGCTACCAAAAACATTATCAAACTAAAATGTAGACATGCGACGAGCACCAGTGGCAGACTTTAAAAAAGTGCACTTTGTAGTGATAATAAGGGCACTCGGCTCCCGGTGTGTTACCTTCTTCTCCAGGTGTTGAGTGTAGTAGAGGTAAAGTATGTCTCCTGTCTGAGCTCCGGCACCGGTGACCTGCTCCAGTGTCACGCTGACATCCTCCCACTCATGAGGAGGCCAGTCCCTCCACCAACACATACGACCTGTCGTCACACGCACGGACTGACACACACACACACACACACACACACACACACACACACACACACACACACACACACACACACATGATTTGAGATCCACCATTGACTTATTCTCTCATGTGTCGCTCACAGTGCAGTACCTTCTCCACGGCGGCTCCTGGTTCTGTGTGTGTGTCTGTGTGTGGAGCACCGAGGGCAGGGGTGATGGCTGGAGAGAGCGGCCCGGTATCTGAGAGAATCAAACACAGTAGAGACTTGCTTTTATATCACCAAACCTCCCTGCCAATTTCTTTGATTTCTTTTTTATTTTATATATAATTGAGGGAGTGACATCATTCAGCTTGTTTACCCTTACACTGCCGTTCAAAAGATTATTTAATGTTTTGGTAGACGTCTCTTATGCTCAACAAAGATGCATTTATTTGATCAAAAATACTGTAAAAACAGTAATATTGTGAAATATTATTACAATTTTTTTAAAAAGTTTTCTATTGTAATGTATTTTTAAATGTAATTTATTCCTGTGATCAAAGCTGAATTTTCAGCATCATTACTCCAGTCTTCAGTGTCACATGATCCTTCAGAAATCATTCTAATATGATGATTTGATGCTTAAGAAAAATTGTGCTGCGCAATATTTCTGTGAAAACCATGATCATTTTTTTTTTTCAGAATTCTTTGATGAATAGAAAGTGCAAAAAAAAAAAATCAAGGCCATTAACTAACCATTTCTGCAATGGCCTCTATCCCCAAAACATTATGAATATAAAATTAAGCCATTGAAATCAAATATCAAATTCCTTATCTCTCATGTCTATTTCATGTTCATATTCAAATGTGGCACATGATTGATTATGAGACGCATGAGAACCTGTGCTGTATGGCATCATTAATGTCACCCGTTTTGATGCGGCATTCTTGAATATATACCATTGTGAAACTGAATATTGTGAATAAACTGCTTTTATGATACTTTTAAGTTGTCTTTAATCTTGGCAGCCTCGGTCAATTCAGGCATTTGCACATTCTGACAAACCGGTTACACTTTACTTAAAGCCTTTATATATACAACGCATTATAAAAGTATTAATTATTCCCTGTAATGCATTGTGTGATCTCATGAATCGCATTGTTACGCCTTTAGAAAGTGTAATGCATTAAAACAACCAATTTCAAAAGAATTCTGCAAATATTAAAATGCATTTGAACTTTCGTTACAATTATTTATGAAAAGATATAACGCGTCAGTCAACATCAGTACCCATAATGCATTATACATAGAGGCTTCAAGTGAAGTGTTGGGAATGACATGAGGGTGAGTAAATGATGACCTATCCCTTTAACTGGGTTGCACCTGAGGTGTTAAACCAGTCGACATGTGATCTGGAATGGATGTCACATCCTCCACCGGTTACCCAGGCCCAGGGCGGCGTGTCCTCCTGCTCTACCGTGTTGTGCTGGAGCTCGATGGGATACGTGGCCACTGAGCTCCTTGGAGCCGAGGCCTTCATCTCCTCCAGGTCTACATTGCTCCATGGTGTTGGGGTCGGGACAGAGGAACCGGAATCTTGGCCGCCCACCTGGTCTCCCTCAGGTACATTGGGAGGCACTGTTGGGTCGTGTAGAGGAGCGGAGCGATCCGACACCAGCGCAGAGATAAAGCTGTCACTCGTGATCTTGGGAACACGTGGCTTCGGGATATCCGTGTCATCACAGCCGAGAACGGATCCCTGGGAAGGAGCGGTGACATCTCCACCGAACACACCGGCATCACCGTGCACACGGACACTGCGAAAGACACAGAGCCATTCAGAGCACTGACAGGCACAGCGCCATCTGCTGGACGGACGTGAAACATAAGGATCCTGCTGGACTAGTGCCCCATCAATAAAGCTCAAGTGACCCTTCATCAACACCAAAACCTCTGGACCCTATTTAAATAGGCCATGTCGGGTATCACTGTCCTGTACAGTGTTTTTCCACTACCTGGAATGATTTATGCTTTTGCTGCTTTCAAGCTGGGCCGACACTGCGACCCATGACCTTCCGGTGACCTCTGTGTCTGTCACGCCATGACGAAAATACACAGTCCGGTCATCGCTGCCAACACCCCAAACCTGCGTCACAGAAAAACACACATAAAATATAGATTTATATATATACACATCACATCACATCAACAGCAGTCTCTTTTCTGTTTTTACATATCTTCTTCAAGCTGAGATATCAAAACATTTGGGACAAAATCACTCGGTTTGAGTCATTTCTCATGTATCCTCTAAACATTAAAAGTTTCCTTAAAAGCCTCTATTTTAGTAACTTCACACTGATAGATTCACACAAAGCTTTTGAATGGCCGTGTTTACATTGGAAGTTCGGAGAGGATCTGACAACTGGATATTAGGGTTATTATATAAATATATGATCGCAGAGACCCATCTCAATAATACACAATATAATAAAATCAACTGCATTATAATGAAGTTGGCATCAGAAAATCATCATGTTATGAGACAATCTTTTAATCTTTTCTTTTTATGTGCTGACATAGCTCTCATAGACAGGCTATTGTTTCTGATTAAGTCAAATTGAGGAACAGGTTCAAAATATGAGCGTCGCAGCTGAGCTGAACACACGGTCCAAGCGGTTAGTAATGAAATGTGAAGTATGGAATGGCGGAGTGCGGCCAAACTCAAATTAGACGCTCCCATATGGCTGTGCGCGGGTGAAAGAATTGGAGGTGTATATATATGGCTGGGCTGAGCCAGGCGGTCTAAGGGTCAAGTTACAGAGAGAGAGAGAGAGATGCAGAGAGAAGGTTTGCATCGCTTGCAAACTCCACACTGAGACTCAGTGGCTCTAGTAATCAACACCCACGGACACCCAACTCCACCAGACCTTACATTCCTGTCCCGGCGGGAAGGAGGAGCCAGTGTGAGCTGGAGAAGCTGATTGGACGATGGGTGTTTGTGCGTATAACATGGACAGTGAATACAGTCGGGCTTTTGTGCTGTGTGCACATATTGGTCTGAGGATCTAATGATGGTTAATCCTCGAAGCTTCATGTGAGAACAGGAGTGTAACCAGAACTGTCTGCCCCCCCTCCCGGCCCACAGCAGTTGGGCGTCCCCCAAGGGCAAGGACCCCTAGAGTTGTCCACACAGGAGAAAATGATTATTACAATATCACCAGATGAAATATGATATCAGCAACAGTGATTAAAGCGTGGTGTGAGTGAAATGAACTCTATCCAGATTGATTCATCGCTTGTTAGTGAAGTTTGCAAAGGAAAAGATCACTATTATTATCGCTGATACTAACGGCAAATGATTTGAACAAACCCAGAACCTTAACTATTAAACTTATCTTGCCCTGCACTTTTTGCACTACAGATAAGATGATACCTCAAATCATGTGGCTTGCTGAGATTACTTTTCTAAGTGATATGACTTTTCATTTTCACCTGGTGGACAGTGACATCACGTCCTGTATTTGGTTCGTTTGGTTGTCTTTGGTCCGTGTTGCAATCTTATATCAGTCAAACCTCACCAGAGTTTATCCCAAAACGATGAACGAAAAAGGACTTCGCAGTGAGTATATCGGAGCCTTAACAGAGCAATTGTCAGGGTTCGTTTAAATTGAACCAAACATGCCAAGTGTGAACACAGCCTTAAAGTCCCCCTGTATATATTTGTCAATAATTGTATCCCTTAAAACTCAACTTTGATCACCAAAATGACATATTTAAATGTTTTTTTCCTTGAAATGCCTTAAAATAGCTTGAATGTAACCACACCTTTGCCTCATTTAGTATACGTGGTTCTATGAATATGCAAATGAGCCCCGCCTCCACTCACTCACACCAGCTCAGAGATCCACTGGTTGACGATCACACGTTGATCTGATTGGTTACAAGGTAGTTTGAGACGTCAGAAACACCAGCGATTTCAAACCGTGTTTTTGAGACTGTCTTTGGTTCACTGCAGTTTTAAGGAGAAAATACTCAGCAATGGTGTCGACTTACGAATTTGCACATGGTTTGTCTTAAAGGGATAGTTCGGCCAAAAATGATATTTAAGCCATGATTTACTCACCCTAAAGCCGTTCGAGATGCATGTGTCAATCTTTTTTCAGACGAACACATTTTCAGTTATTTTAGAAAATGTCTTAGATCTTTCAGTGGTTATAATGTGACGCAATGGGGTCCAGCTGATTCAAGTCGGAAAATGTGCATGCATCCTTCTCAAAAATAATCCATCCGGCTCCAGGGGGATAAACGAAGGCCTTCTGAGGGTAATCCGTGCGGTTTTGTCGTAAAAATATACACATTTAAAACTTTATAAACTAAAATAACTGGCTTCCGGTGGCGGTCGGTGCGCGTTCACAGAGATGGATGCTGGCGTATGACGTATGACGTAGTAGGGCTGGGTATCGATTCAGATGTTACAATTCGATTCGATTTCGATTCGCAAGCTCTCAAATCGATTCGATTTCGATTCTCGATTCGATTTTCGATTTCGATTCTCGATTCGATTTTTCGATTTCGATTCTGAATTAGATTTCGATTCGACTCAGTGAATATTTAATACAAATCCTATATTTATTAAAAAAAGAAAAAGAAAAGAAAAGTGAACATAAGTTTTCAAGTGTTTAATTAATAAAAAGAAATTAAGAGCCACAAACCTGTATATTAAACTCTTTTTATTTTAGGTACACTTGGGTACATTAAAACAGAACCCAACTCTATATTTCAAATGCATACAATGAATAGACAGGATTTTGATGCAAGATGAAAAATTTATGCTGAAAAATTGGACAAGTCAGAACAGTCGCATGTCTTGATCAAACAGGTTAACAATCCTCACATAAACCCATATAAAAACATTGCATATAATTTTTATCTGTGCCCTTCCTGTCTAACAGCTAGGCCATATACATAAATTGAATAAAGTTATCAAACAGTCTGTGCTGCATTAATTATAAATTATATATAGACTAATCAAAGTTAAAAAAGTTCTTTAGTCAAGAGCAGTGAGTGTTTTTCTCTGTTCCCTTTGTTCTTTGATTAACTTTAACGACAGAGATAATTAGTGGCTACTGTGTACTGTCCCTTTAAGACCAGCCGCTGTTGACAGAGACGCGGATCTCACACGCGCCTCATTCTCTCACGAGTCACAACTCTTCACGTTCATCATAAGACTGCTCTTATGTTATGAAAATACTCAACAAAAAGACATTTTGGCATTATTGTGTGTTTTATTGTTCGTTCAAGCGCGAAAGATAACTCTATTCTGGGCTGTTTTGTGCGCACGCACGATATCATCGCAAGTTTTTCTGTGTCACAGTCTCGACATTCACAGGCAGCGAGCTCTATTTTGTCTTGTCGCGTATGAATGGTTTAAAAGCATTTGCATGAATAAGAGCGGGATCATGCAACACTAGCCAAAGGATGACAAAAAAATTAACAGATGCTGCATTGCGTTAAAAGCCCAAATTTGTTTATTTGATACAAAATCGCAGCATTTTGCGTCATATAGCCTAATTGCGTATAGGCTTGACATCGCGATTGCGATATGATTAAACGTGCAGCACTAATTGAGGTTATTTTATGATTTAGATAAAACTAACATAAAATCTCACAGCATTAGCTATAAAATTGAGTTTGCAAGCCTATATGAACAGTGGAGGAAAACTAATTCTTGGGTAATAGATAAATAAAGATGGAAAAAAATCGATTCTTGGCGTTTGAGAATCGATCTTGAATCGACCAGATTTTAAAAAACGATTAATCGAAAAATCGATTTTTTTGCCCAGCCCTATGACGTAGCGTAGGAAGCGTCGTGACATAGAACGAACGTTGAGTTTTGTTTTGCTCTGCTCTCTGGCTCCGCTGTCACGTTCGTTCTACGTCACGACGCATTCATCTCTGTGAACGCGCACCGACCGCCACCGGAAGCCAGTTATTTTAGTTTATAAAGTTTTAAATGTGTATATTTTTACGACAAAACCGCACGGATTACCCTCAGAAGGCCTTCGTTTATCCCCCTGGAGCCGGATGGATTATTTTTGAGAAGGATGCATGTACATTTTCCGACTTGAATCAGCTGGACCCCATTGCTTCACATTATAACCACTGAAACATCTAAGACATTTTCTAAAATAACTGAAAATGTGTTCGTCTGAAAAAAGATTGACGTATGCATCTCGAACGGCTTTAGGGTGAGTAAATCATGGCTTAAATATCATTTTTGGGCGAACTATCCCTTTAAAGCATATTAAAAACACCACATAGACATATAAACAACATTAAAAGCTTGATTTTCACCACAGGGGGACTTTAAGGCCCCCCAATGTCAAAGACAAAAATTCAAAGGCCCCTTTACATGATGTCAGTTTACATGTTTACATGTCACAGTATACGGAGCACCTGGCAGAAACTGCTCTACAGCGAGTGTGTTTATTGTTAGACAGTATGGCAGTATAATATGATACTCCACTCATCTCACCTGGTCACTGGGCCCCACGCTGAGCATCACCATCTCGCCACCAATGCTGATCCAGCCTGAGCCAGTGGGATTGTGGGAATTCACACCCCTCCTGAACCAGACCTATCACACACACACACACACACACACTGAACTCTTTATGCAACAATAAACATTTCAGTAATATGCTACACTGTCACATGACGAGGCATCCAGGTATCATCTGGGTCATTTCTCCTCCATTTTTAGATGAAAATGGACAGTGAAGTTGCACAATTACTCTGATGGCAAGAAAATAATTATTACAGAATTGTTTTTATTTCTTACAGTAATCCTTTAAATGAATAGCACTAAATTAATGTGTCGAAACCCATAGCCGTAATATTAATGTCAAGGCGAAGCGGTGTACAGGGCATTAAATATCGTCTTACTTTGTTGTCCTTAGTAACGGCCCAAACGACACCGACGCCCACTGCAACATGAACGGCTCCTTTCTGACTTGGAGACTCAACTAGATCCCACGATGAGCCTGAAAACATGCAAACCTCTCAAGACTTCAACACAGATGCTCGACATACCCTTGTGTAAAAGAAGTACACCTCAGCATACTTTTAAACAGAGTACTTATTATGGAAATAATATACTTTAAAAGAATGTAGGTAAGTGCAAACTGAATTAATTAGCTGAACTCAAGAGTGCTTTTTTGACCCACTTAAGTAGGAATTAAACACATCTTTATATTGTCTTTGAAATACGGTTAAAGTTACTGCTGAATGTACTGACAAACATTTATGATAAACTCAATTATACTCTTTTATGTCATGTATTTAAATATATTTATAATTATATAATGAAGTTGCAATTAAGTTTTAATGTATAATTGAATAACACACTACAGTTAAAATTATAATCAAGTACTTCACATGTGATTTAGTGTGTTGGTCAACACATCAAAATAAGTGCACTTCTTTTGTGCATGACACATTTTCAAAACATGTACTTGACTTAAAATGTTGACATGACTTAAAATGTACTTTAAAAGTTTGACATTATTTACACTTTTTTTTTTTTAAAGTCTACATAAGTGTGTTAAGAAACCGTCATGAAAGTGTCTCTCTTCAAGTGGCCTTTTGTTTCATTACTATTATATGCAAGTAGTTTTTAAAAATATACTTTTAGGATTTAAAGTACACTACAAGTGCACATCCAATACAATTAAGCACACTTCTTTTTCTCGAGTGTAGTTTCAGGCACAGTTGACCTCAAATGAGTCTGGACTATTAAGCTACACTAAAAGTTACTGTATTATGTTAAGTTTCAATAGATGCACTACAAAACAAAGACAAAAAGTACTGAGACACTTTGCAGTTGTCAAGCATTAGTTGATCATGTTGATAATTAATGTGATCCTCGACACCTGTGTGAACTTTAGGACTGACTTCATACGTCCACTAAAAATCACCAGCTGATTCAAAGACTTTGGGCCCTATTTTAACGATCTGAAACGCATGTCAAATGCAAAACGCAAGTAACTTTGTGGGTTGATCTCGGGTGCTGTTGCTATTATACTGGCGGGATAAATGACTCTTGCGCCCGACGCAAATCTAAAATGGGTTGGTTTGAAGTAGCTTCATTATTCATAGGTGTGGTTTGGGCGTAACGTGAAATAAACCAATCAGAGCGACATCTCACATTCCCTTTAAAAGCAGGCGCGCTTGTTCCATGGCGGTTTGCTATTATAACGACGGATTTGCCAGGCGCGCCAGGAACGGTTCACAGCCGAGGAGACCGACGTTCTCGTCAGGGCCGTAAAAGACAGAGAAGTGACATTGTATGGGGATGGAGAAACCCACCCAAATTAGCTTCGGTTAAACAGGCGTATAATAATTTGCGTAAATGTGTAAGCTAGATGTATGCCTATTTTTTCACATCTTCATGGACACAACAATGATTTCCCTCGTGTGGTAATATTTTTCCCTGTAATTATGTATGGTTTGCAAAAATGGCAACTGCTGCGTCTGTGTAGATGAGAGAAGCAAAGTGTATGCGCGTTGTGCACACGCTACATTATGGCCAAGCATGCACCCTTAAAATAGCATCTGAATAACAATTGTTCTCTGAAACTGCAAAATAGCACCAGGGAACGTTTGCGCCGGAACACGCCTCCTCTTTTCGCTGAACCACCCCCGGGAGCGCAAGTTCATTTCCTAATTTACCGACGTGCGGATTTCACATGTTTGTCTGCAATGACATTCAATCATTTTTAACTGTGGCGCAAGTGTCTTACACGCTCTTTAGGGCCTCTGTGTGTTCATACCTCTTTCATGCTATTGACATGACCGTGACCATGATCACAGTTTGACTGTAAATAGATGTCATTCAAAACGTGTACTGTATGTTCTGCATTCTGTATGTGTGAATTCAAAGGACAGGAATAAATCTGTTAGTGTCAGACCTTTAGGACAGTCTTTACTGATGCCCGTTCTGGCCAGCAGTTTTCCATCCCAGAGAACGGCCCAAAGCAGGTCTTTCGGGCCGGCGCTGACCTGTGCCACCTCTCGGGGAACCTGGACGGGCTCCCATCGTGTCCCCTCCGGGTTCTGCTGCCTGATGCCTGTGCGGGACCACAGCTGTGTAGAGATACACGCACACACACACACACACACACACACACCTGAGATCTGTATGGTGGCAGGAATAGAATTTTAACACATCATAAACATGACAAAACATTCAGCGAGTGTTTAAATTAACCACTAGGCAGGGAAATTGTTCAGATTCTTGTGAGCAAGTGGTTAATCCATAAGGAGGTGTTGGCTGAGCTCAAAATATAAAGAGCACGTCACAGAAGAGCAGTGAGCTCTAGTGGTCACAAAACTGCCCTGCAACTGCAAACAGGTGAACTGAGGGGCTGCGTTTTGGCCGTTCGTTTGACTTACAAGACAACGGTGCTTTGGCTGGATGAAAACGGGTTTCAAAGGGCAATGTACGTTTACGTGACAACAATATGCTTAAAACCGAGATGTTTTTCCTTTGAGTTTTCCGCGTACAGACGACACCATTTTCAAAACGATCCCCATTCACAAAGATCCGCGTAAAACGACTGAAAACTGTGTATTCTGCTGCCAGGCCATTAGATGGCGATGAAACACTATAGACTGAACACGTAATACACATGTGCATGACGTCATCGTCTTCAGAGATTCACGTTTTTGTTGTTTACACATAGACCGTTTTCAAAAACTTGCACTTTGAAAACCGTTTTCAAAAGTTTGTGTTTTCAGGCACCCGAAACGCCGTTTTCTTGTAAACGAACGGCCAAAACACATACAAGTCTTCAGTTTTTAGTAGAAAACGGTGTCGTGTAAACAACAAAAACGTGAGTGTCTGCAGACGATGACGCCGTGCACATGCGTATTACGTGTTCAGTCTATATTGTTTTAGTGCCATCTACTGGTCTGGCAGCAGAATACAGCGTCTTTAGTCGTTTTTACTGATCCGTGTGAATGGGGATTGTTTTGAAAATGGTGTCGTCTGTACGCGGAAAACTCAAAGGAAAAACTTCTCCATATTAAGCATATCGTTGTCGCGTAAACGTACCCTCAAACGATATGCTTAAAATGAAAAAATCGTTTCTGTTGATTGACAAAGCCGAGATAAAATAACAAACATGAAAAACTAAAACAAAATAAACCAAAATTAGAAATATTGCTCTGGCAACTAACTGAAATAATGTTTCAGTTTCAGCAATAAAATTACTAAAACAAAAACTGAAAAAGATAAATAAATATATTTAATACATTAATTTGCTTTATTATTAAATAAATGAAAGTTTAATAGAAATATTTAATAAACAATGAAATCACAAAAAGCACAACAAAATTATTAAAACTTAAACTGTATTAATAAATACTGTAACATTAGATCAACACTACTAAAGCAACAGCCTTTGAACACACTGAATCACAGAACAGGACAGCAGCGACCTCTAGTGGGCAGAAATCTGCAATGCAACCACAACAGCACCACTGCTTAGAGTTTTGGTCACACTTTAGTTTAGGATCCAATTCTGCTGCTTATTTTTTAGGTTAATATATTGTAAAATGTATTTTATTCCTGTGATCAAAGCTGAATTTTCAGCATCATTACTCCAGTCCAGTCATGATCCTTCAGAAATCATTCTAATATGCAGATTTGATGATCAAGAAACATTTCTGATTATTATCAGTGTTAAAACAGTTGTGTTGCTTCTTATTTCTGTGGAAACCGTGATTTTTTTCAGGATTCTTTCATGAGTAGAAAATTAAAAAAAGTTTTTATTGGAAATAGAAATCTTCTGTAACATTATAAACGTCACTTTTCATTAAATCAATGTGTCCTTGCTGAATAAAATTATTAATTTATTTCCATACTGACCTCAGACTTTTGAATGGTAGTGTATATAGTATAGTTATGTACATTATATTCTGTGGAGTCAACAACATTGCACATGGCTTGTGTTAAACCAGGCATATTCCTTTGCACAAACCTTCCCTTGTTGGGACACGGCCCACAGGTGAATGTGCTTCTCAGGGCTCATGTCCCAGCCTCCACAGCTGAGGTCAATGAAGGGCTCGGGCGGAGGTCTGCCCCGGTCCAGAGGCACCTGCACCAAAAACACACATTCTCAATGCGACATGGGTGTTAAATATAGAGTATTAGATAACATAAGACTGTGACCCTGGACCACAAAACCAGTCACATGGGCCATTTTTTTGAAATTGAGATTTATACATAATCTGAAAGCTGAATAAATAAGCTTTCCATTGATCTATGGTTTGCTAGGATAGGGATAGAGATACAACATTTGAAAACCTGACATCTGAGGGTGCAAAAAAATCGAAACATTGAGAAAATCTCCTTTAAAGTTGTCTGTTTATGTTGGCGATTGTGCTGCATCCACTCACAAAAATACATGTTTTATATATTTACGGTTGGAAATTTACAAAATATCTTCATGGAACATGATATTTACTTAATATCCTAATGATTTTTGGCATGAAAGAAAAAACGATAATTTTGACCCATACAATGTATCATTGGCAATTGCCATAAATATACGTGTGCGTCATGTGACTGGTTTTGTGATCCAGGGTCACGATTGGTTGTAGTAAGGCTGATAATTTGGCTGTTTAACATTGAAGTAACTACAGTTGATAGATTATACCTTGGCCCATGATCCCAGCGCTTTATATCTCCTGTAGCGAAGCCATCGCCTGCGACGGACACATGAATTCCACTTCTTGTCTTTGCTGAAGGATGCAGGGAAGTCCACTGCATACTCCCAGCCCTGACAGCACAGGAGGAGGTTAGTGCTGGGTTTAGAGGGTAAGTGTAGAGTAGGTTAGGTTTGGGATGGCTGAGTTTTTGAGATTGCGTCCCTCACCCCAGTCTCAGTGGATTCTCTCCCACAGCTTTCATCATCCACGTACCAGTCGCCCTCCCACTCCCAGTTAGCAGACGGCAGCTCAAAGCTGTGAAGAGGCTGTGGGATCGAGCCGGAGTCATCCGTCCACTGCCAGCGGTCTGTCGGGAGGAGTGTGTCTGTGTAACCTTCAACCGGGTTCCACCTCTGGAAAACACACAGAGAATCTTAGCATATATATACATATAATTCTAAAGCATTTATTAGTTTTTGTCAATATTAATTTTAACATTTACTAATAAAAAGTTCAAAAGTTGTATTTGTTCAAATAATTTAATTTCAATTTCAATTTCAACTTTTACATGGTGTTGAACATGAATGTTTGCAGTGTGTGTGTACACAACCACCCTATAATGGCAAAAGTCCACCACACACTCTTTTTTAATCCCCATAAATCATAAGCAGTGTCTCAGAACAAGCCGTTTGCAGATTGTAGCTTTTGTGAGGTCACTAATGATTAGGCCCCGCCCACGACTGCTGACAGACTCTGTCCTATTAGCATAGACCCCGCCCTCAGTGAGCTGTACATCATCTGCCGTGTTCATCTCCTCGCCAGAGCGTTTAACAGCAGCGTTCAAGGAAGAAATGTTTCCGTTTCTGTCCGTTTTATTTTTTCCTAAAATTCCGTTTTTTCTGTTGTAATTTTTCTGGATTTTTCCATTTTAATGGTTTAATTCAATTTTAGTAATAAAAAAAAAAAAGAAAAAAAAAAGTGTAATTAATTGAAATCATTAAACGTATACAATTTAACAAAAAATTTTTTTAAAAGTTGAACAAAAATTACATGTTTAGGACTCCTCAAATTCAGCTTTATTTTTACCAAATTCTGTTTTCTATTTTATGGATTCCTTTTTAATGGTTTAATTACATTTTAATAATAATTAAAAAAGATGTCTAATTAATTTAATTCATAAAAACAACAATTTATTATTATAATTTATTTAAAAAAAAATCTTTTCTATGAAATATTTGTTTTTGTGAAATTCTGTGTTGTATATTTAAATTATTCTTGCAATCAAATGAAGGCATAAAACATCAATTCAGTTTATCTTTTAATCATATGAATTACTTTGTCAAACAAAGTGCTACACAACAGAGCCCTGTTACTGTTAAAATTAAAACATTGAATAATTAAAATATTAAGTTTTAAAAATAATTTGTTATTATTTTCTGTCATTATTATTAGTGTTAGTATTATTATTACATTGAAACGTAGCTAAATTCTACTGTACAACAGTAATATATTTCTGTCACAATTTCTCAAGTTAAATCGAACTTTTATTTTGAGTTTCTGTGTGTGTGTGTGTGTGTGTGTGTGTGTGTGTGTGTGTGTGTGTGTGATATATGACAATAGTTTTTCTCACATTAAACAGTTAAATGCTGGTGAAGTGACTCTCAGGGCAGCTCTGGAGATGAAGTTCATGCATTCATGTCCTCATATAGTGAGACGGCAGAGGCTGTGTCTGCAGGAAATGAAACCAACTTGCTATTTTTTTTATCTATTAAAATTGACAAATTCTGCGAAATTCCGGTTTATACAGTAAATTCCATTTTTTATGACTGGTTTCCATGATTTCGTCCGCGTTTTCTCCATCAAGGAAATCATGGGGCCCTACTAAAGTTAATTCAATCAGAATAGTGAGTGATTTTCTGTTTTTCTTTTATCGTTTGATTCATATTAACAGTATAGCAGTAGGTCCTGTATATTAAGTTTCATT
Organism: Vimba vimba; assembly: GCA_022828995.1. Lineage (NCBI taxonomy): Eukaryota > Metazoa > Chordata > Actinopteri > Cypriniformes > Leuciscidae > Vimba > Vimba vimba. The sequence goes on along the minus strand of CM040817.1, from coordinate 49,355,214 downwards.
CACTTTAATACACAGATCTAATATATGTGATTTCCTTACTTGCTGTTTACATTCACAGACATAACTGACTGGGTTTATGTGAACTTTGTGTGTTTTTGACAGCTTAAGCGCAATAAGACGTGAAAGAGGACTTAGCTGTACAGGCTCCGCCCTCTTCTGGAAATGGGGGCGGGAGCAGCAGCTCATTTGCATTTAAAAATACATGCACAAAAACAGAATGCTTTTCCTTCCACTCAAAAATGTGTATTTACAACAAGTATAATAAATGATCTGCGGGGTATTTTGAGCTGAAACTTCACAGACACATTCTGGGGACATCAGAGACTTATATTACATCTTGTAAAGAAGGGGCATAATAGTCTTTAATGGACCTGAGCTAACATGAACTAACAATAACCTGTTGTATTTTCTTACTTCATTTAGAAAAGTTAGTTAATGCATTAACTAATGTTTAAGACACCATGGACAATTCTTGCTTTTAATGGATTATTGCAGTATAATATTGCAGTATTTATAAATGATGGTAACACTTTATTTTACAGTGTCCTTGTTACACGTTACACGTACTTTACTATAGTAATAACTATAAATTATACATCATACCAACTAACCCTAAACCAAACCCTATTCCTAACCCTGTAGTAAGTACAGTACATGATGTAGTTAATTAATATTACTCATTACTTAAATCTATAATTACACAGTAACACCTTACAATAAAGTGTAACCATGTGCTTTGTAATCTTGAATCAGAATAACGTCCCCTCCTCTCTTCTCTTCTCTGATGATGCGTTTACTGGCGTGAGGGCGGAGCAACCTGTCACTCACATGAGATCAGCCAATAGCAAACCACAACCATCCAATCAAATCCCCAAGGACCAAATCAAGCCCCGCCCTACATTTATTCTTGTTCGAGAAGCAGTAAGTTTCACTCCTACGTCACAATATGGAAATAACGAACATCGCAACTTCTGTTTCATGCCGACTTTAACAAATGGGACCTCATAATGTACAGTATTTAATCATGCCAAATCGCAAATGAATTGAAAATTCGAGTAAGAAAATGAAACTGAGCACACCTGGTTTTCATAGGTCTCTTCCTGGTGGCGTATAGGCACTTGACTGGGATACACATTGAGATAGACGTGATGGTCGCAGCCGATGCCCCAGCAGCACTGATGAGAGCCCGTCACGCGCTTCAGCTCCAGCACTATATCAGCAGCGCGGCTCCAGCGGCCCCTAGGGGCCGACAGACTGAACACCCGCCCGTACACATCCACCGCCCACAGCAGCGACCCGGACATCATCGGCCCTGCAGAGCACACGCAGTCAACAGCACTACTGACCGTGCTTTATGAAATATACATAACATGGCTTAATCAGTACTGTGAAAAAGTATAAGGCATGTCAGTATTTTGACCAAACAACAAAATGGTTTTAAAGGAGAAGTTCACTTTTAAAATGAAATTTCTGTCATCATATAATCACCCTCATGTTGTTTCAAACCTGTATGAATTTCTTTCTTCTGCTGAACAGAAAGGAAGATATTTAGAAGAATGTCAGTAACCAGGCAGTTTTTGGGTCCCATTGACTTCCATAGTAGGAAAAAAATATACTATGGAAGTCAATGGGACCCAAAAACTGCCTGGTTACTGATATTCTTCTAAATATCTTCCTTTCTGTTCAGCAGAAGAAAGAAATTCATACAGGTTTGAAACAACATGAGGGTGATTATATGATGACAGAATTTTCATTTTAAAAGTGAACTTCTCCTTTAAGCCAGTTATTTATATCTTTTGATGTAGTGTGTCAGTAGGAAATATCAGTTTACATTTCCAAACATTCATTTTGCCATTAATTGTAATAATCTAGTGATATTTTTTGTAAGTCTGACAACAGCCTAAGAACTTCTCACAGTGCTGTAGCTTTGCAGGAAGGTTTCTTCAAGCGTCTTGGAGACAGTTGTTTTGGATTTATTCTGTCTCAGTTTTTTTCTGTTTCTTCATGTAATCACAGACAGACTCGATGACGGTGAGATCAGATCATACCGGCTGTTATCAGACTCTGGGTGCTTACAAAAATATCACTGGATTATTACAATTAATGGCAATGATATTTCCCACTGACACACTGCAGCAAAAGATATAAATAAAACCATTTTTTTTGTTCAAAATACTGACGTACCTACAGTAAGACTTTTGCACAGTACTATATATATACACTACTGGTCAAAAGTTTTAGATCGGTAAGATTTTGTATATTTTTAAAAGAGGTATCTTCTGCTCACCAAGGCTGCATTTATTTGATAAAAAACAATAAAAAAAAAACAGTAATATTGTGAAATATTATGACAATTTAATGACTGTTTTCTATTTTAATATATTGTAAAATGTAATTTACTCCTGTGATCAAAGCTGAATTTTCAGCATCATTACTGCAGTCTTCAGCGACACATGATCCTTCAGAAATCATTCTAATATTCTAATAATCATTCTAATTCTAATATTATCAATGTTGAGAACAGTTGTGCTGCTTCATATTTCTGTGGAAACCGTGATACATTTTTTTCAGGATTCTTTGATGAATAGAAAGTTCAAAACAGAACAGCATTTATTTGAGATAGAATTATTTTTTTTTGTATTATTATAAATATTTTTAATGTCACTTTTTATCAATTTAATGTGTCTTTGCTGAATAAGTCTTAATTCACTTAAAAAAAAAAAAACCTGAATGACTCCAAACTTTTGAACAATAGTATATATTATATATACTTTATTTCACATAAAATTTAAGTTCTAAATAATATTTTATATATATATATATATATATATATATATATATATATATATATATATATGAACAGCTTTGTTGTTTAGTTATTAAACCACAGACAGTCAAAAAGTTCACAATTAAAATGACACAAATTGTATTTTACAGCTTGCTTATTTAATTTGATTCACATATAGATCAAGCAATAATACATTTATATAATAACTAATAATACACACATTAAGATATGCTACTCTATTTAAGTAAGATAGCCTACTGCAGGTAACTGTTACTGGACACCAGTGGTCAACTCGCACCTGCCTCTCTGGATCCATTATTACAGCCGTATTATTCTCTGCTTCATTTAATTAAATGTAAAACATTTATGCACTTGCTTTCGCCTTATGATTTATGATGTTTAATGATAGTAGCCTAATACGACGAATTTAAATTCCGACACATAACGAATTCACATTCCGCTCAGATGTGCTAATAAACTCACCCTCTGTGTAGTCTAATGATTGTGTTCCGAGTCTTCATCTATTCCGAGCATCACAAACATCAGCAACCCGTTTATTATTATTCCCAGCATTATTCTAAGGGCTCAGAGAACCAAAGCAGGAAGTCAGGGGTATTTTCGCTCTGATTGGTCAGCGCTCACGGAAATGCCGAAATCGAAGCTTCTGATTGGACAGCCTGTGCGCGCACGTATGTTTTTCCGTCGCGCAGAGCTCTCATACATGCGCAGGTTTACTCGATCAATTATTCACTCTTTACTCTCTCAATAATTAAAAACTCAAGGGTGATACACGAATACAACTCTTATACTTCAGCTGTTACTTCAGACTGATGTAATGCATTGACAGGCGATGTATCAGATGAATTAAAAGGCTATACTTACAATATAATTTAGCTGAAAATGTGTTTGAAATACTGTTGTTTTTCTTCTTTTTCGACCTTGAAGTGTATTCCTTATTTGTGGTGTGAATAGAATACAAGCACATTTGGGAACAACGTTTTGAAAACAACAATTTTCTTTAAGTAACTGATGTATGTCAGAGACTCTTTCGTCATCAAAATCACATCACAGATGATGATATTAGCAGGTAAAATCAACATAGCTCTCTGGCATGTTTTAAAAAAATCATAATAATAATTTTCATTTTGTTTTTGGATGTATTAAGATGTAAATTATATATGCTTTATTGTATAGCCTACTACTAAAGTTCGTTGGATAAAAAAACATAAAATAAAATCAACATAGCTGTGAAGTGTTACATGTAAAAAGCATTGCATGCAGATACACTCGGTTGCTTTATACAGTTTGACAGCTGTATTTTTGTATAGTGTCTGTCAATAGACACTGATGCATTCATTTAAATTGAAAATTAATCAATTTACTCACATAGCCTATTAGGGCCGGTTTGGCCCTTTAAACTATAGACAGTAAAAGAAAACACGACTTCCGAAGACGTTCTTATACAATTTCCAACTAGGAAACTCGTATTTCCGATAATTCCGAAAAGGCCTCATTAAACGTGCTTCAAAACTGGTTATATTCACTCAGACCGGGTTTTTGGAAACCAGATACAATGGTTTATTGAAAGGTTGAAAATTTGTTCATGAATTTGAAATCACACTCATGCGCGTATATTTTGATCCGTTTGATGTTTACGCCATGTCGGAATTACCGAGATTACAACAGCTCACAGGTCATGTCACGGTTTCTCATCTCACCGTGACCAACATGCCCAATAACACAGTTTTATCATAAGACTAGAGCCTTTATCTCATGTATACATGGTTGTAAACAGAAATAAAAGCACTGTAACCTTTTTGTTTTATCTGATACTCTTTTTAGTGAGCATTTGTATTGTTATTATTAATCAGTCAACAATTACAAATATAATATAACAAAATATCAAACATTAGTAGATACAACATAGAACAGCAGGGAAAAGGAAAATCTAATAATATAAATAAACTAAATAAAATAATAAACGAGTTAATAACAAATATAGAAATTAAACTTTTAGCGCGTATGTAAGTGTATAACTTTAAAGCGCGCCCCCTCCCCCGCCTCCGCGCATGCGCGTTCCACTTCATCACGTGACAGCGAGTCTTGTGACAGTGCAGCAGGAAAAACGTCGGTTTTGAGTTTGATAAGGAGTTTTAGTCGTTACCAAACCCAGATTTCTCTCATAAACGAGAGAAATCAAGAAATAGGTCGCTATGGCGCATCTTTAGGACATTTACACGTCTTCAAACCATTCCTGTCCCGAAGCTGAAAGAGCGCGTTGAAGTCGCATGGGGAAGAGTGGAGGAACTTTCATCCAATCTTTGTTTTGGTTTTTGTTTGCGTTAGTCCAAGTGATCGTTCAAGCTCAAGAAGATTTTTAAACTAGTTTTCTGAAGTGGACAGGACACCTCGGACTGGATATGGATACTAAACCTCTTCTCCAGGACAGACCTCCAGCCTACAACACGGTCCCGGCGGCGTACGGCTCGTTCCCCGCGGCCGCTGCTCCCGCGACGGGCTTCCAGCCTCAGGCACCGCCGCCCTACCAAGGCAAGAGAACCGCGAACAAACACACTGTCCGACACTCATAATCCTGCAATAATACAGTGTTATTAATAATGTGATTTAATATGCTTCAGATTTTTGAAAAAAAAATAATCTCTTCTGCTCATCAAGGCTGGATTTATTTGATTAGAAATACAGAATAAACGGTAATATTGTTAAATATTATTTTCTATGTAATATACTTTATAATGTAATTTATTCCTGTGATGTAAAGCTGATTTGTTTTTGTTTTTTTAGCGTCAGTACTCCAGTCTTCAGTGTCACATGATCCTTCAGAAATCTTTCAGATATGCTGATTTGATGCTCAATAATGGAAACAGTTTTGCTGCTTAATATTGTTTCGTAATCTGTAATCCTTTTTTCAGGATTCTTTGATGAATTAAAAGTTAAAAAGAGCAGCGTTTATTCAAAATAAAAATCTTTTGTAACAATAAAAATCACTTTTTTTTTGTGCAATTTAACACATCCTTGCTGAATACAAGTATTAATTTCTTTTTTTTAAAAAGGGGGAAAAAACTGACCCCAAACATTTGAACGGTAGTCTATATTGTTGCAAAGATTTCTATTTTAAATACATGCTTTTTTAAACTTTTTATTCATCAATGAATCCTGAAAAAAGTATCACAGCAGGTCATAACAACTATTTCCAACATTGATAATAAATCATCATATTATAATGACTTGTGAAAGATCACGTGACTCTGAATCACAGGAACACTTTGATCACAGGTATAAATTAGCCTATATTTTAAAGTATGTTAAAATAGAAAACCATTATTTTAAATTTTAATAACATTTCACAATATTACCGTTTATTTTCTGTATTTTTTGATCAAATAAATGCAGGCTTGATGAGCAGAAGATTTTAGTTTTAAAACATTAAAACTAGTAATGTTTTCAAACGTTTGACCGCACAATAGCAGTCAGCTGACAATTGATGAGATCATTGATAAGATCATCATTTCAAGTAAAAAAAAAAAAATTACAAATCAGGAATAAATTTAAAACCATTTCAATAGGTGTGTTTACACATCTTTTACATTTGACTTTGACTTTTCACAGACTGGCAATCCAATAATTGCTAACTATAAACTATAAAAAAAAAAACTAAATTAAAACAAAATAAAAATACTCATTTACTGAATGGAACGGCGTTACTTTCTATAAAATACTACTTATAAAATACCGCACTCACTGATTTAAGTGTCACGAGCCTTAGTACAACAAAATACACTTCTTGATTTATTTATGAGTCAGAAATTAGCCTGAGTAATTCAGTCACAGATCTGAGAAAAAAAAAAGAAAAATGTACTGGGAAACCGAGCTAGACTTTCTAGTCTGACTAATTCAGCCTAATGATAAACACACTTTTCATTCTCAAATTAGCACAGTCTACTGTACGTCTTCATACGTCTGATTTATTAGTCACGGCCAGTCCTAAAGAAAAGATGCCTGACATATAAAACAAGTCTAAGCAGTTTATGCAACAGGCTCCAGGTCACGTTTTATGTGTATTATTATTATTAATGTATTTCGTGACTGGGCTACATTCTGTGAATCTAAATATCATGCTATATGAAAGAGGTAACCATTCAGTTACAAGTTTCTCATGTAGTTTTATAAGTTTGAAGTCCATAAATCATAAATACACAGACGCACACGTTGGTTGACTCAGTTTAGATAACGGTTTACCTCTCTTTCAATACTTCAGTGTGCCTTCACCCTTGTGCAAAAAGTAGTGCGCTTTAGCATACCTTTAAAAAGAGCTTTTATTATGGAAATTATATAAAGAATCTACTTAAGTGTGAACTGAATGTAATGTTTTTGGACACTTGATTGCATGTTATTTACAATTTACATTTAATATTAAACGCAATTAGTGCTTTTTTGACTCACTTATGTCATTTCATAAGTCACTGACAAGCATTTATGATAAATTAAATATACTTTAATGTCATTTCTACTGAAACTTGTATGTTGTTTTAAAAAGTTCCAGTTCAGTACATTTATAATATAGCCTGTTAACTTTAAATGTAATATTGAATAACACACTACAGTTAAAATTATAATCAAGTACTTTACATGTGCTTTAGTATGTTAGTCAACACATCAAAATAAGAGCACTTCTTTAAAGCATGACAGAAGATTATTAAAACATAATGATTTAAAATGTTCTGTGTTACTCTTCTGTGTTTTTTTTTTTTTTTTTTTTTTTGCGTGTGAATATTTTATTTCATTGGAATGGTACGAAACTGTACTAAGAGAAATTGTACTCTTTTTACCTGCAAGCACATAAAAAAACGAAAAAAACAACAAAAAACACGTAATATTTGAAGGACACGTCACTACAAGTGCACATTCACTACAATCACATGACTTCTTTTCTCAAGGGTGTATCCTCACCTATAGCTTCCTGTACAATATAAATAAACCATAAAACATCACTTCTGCTCATCACACAGTGAGAAACGTGTAGTGCTAATGGATGTGAACTCTGTCCCACAGGTTTCCCGGCCGCCACCTCAGGTTATCCGGCCGCCACCTCAGGTTATCCGGCCGCCACATCAGGCTATCCGGCCACCCCGGGCCCGCCTGCAGCCGTGGCCTCCCAGCCGGCCTACGCCAGCACCTACACCATCGTCCAGCCCTCGGTGGTGGTGGTGGGGGGGTGTCCGGCCTGCAGGTGAGTCATACGCACATCACACTCGGTATCAGTCAGATCCGTTTAGGAGAAGTCATGCTATTTGTATTTGGCAACTAAGCTTTACGTAACGTCCTTGTTCACCGGGGGAAAGAACAGAAAGAAACCAGATGGAGATTATCTGACTTCACAGTGGTTTCTGTATCCGCTCACTCGTCTTCCTGTTCGCTTGTGAGCGTGTGACAGTGCATGTCTGATGTGACTAATGTCATGCCATGACTAAAACGATTGTTTGGTGACACTTTACAATAAGGTTCATTAGTTAACATTAGTTAACCACATTAGTTAGCATGAACTAATAGTGAACTGCATTTATTAATCTTTGTCAATGTCAACATTTACTAATACTTATTAAAATCTTGATAGCATTAACTAACATTAACAAAGACTGTAAGAAATGTGTTGCTCATGGTTAGTTCATGTTAGTTACTACATTAACTAATGAACCTTATAGTGAAGTGTTACTGATTTTTTGAAAGTTAAAATCGTACTATAAGAGTCTTTTCAACTCATAATCCTGGCCTTAAACTGGCCCCTTTGAGGTTGTTTTAATCCAGAAGCACTTCCTGCTAGCTCATGTGACTCAGAGTCATGTGACCTCATGACAGCGCTGATTTCACACTGAACTTTGGTTCATGCACCAGATCAGTCCAGTTCAGTGAGCGTGACCACAAAACAAACAATGTGATTGTTGTTCCCTTCCTCCTTTTAAATCATACTGAGCTATATCATACAGGACACACACACACACACATATATATATATATATATAGAAATAATACAAAAATCTGTCTGTCTATAATTAAGAATTAAAGATGTTTGATGCTTTTGTTTATTAAAAATGCATTTTTATATTTCTAAATATGTAAAATAAATATACATGTTTTAATATTCTGGTTGGTTAGAGGGATAGTTTCCCCTAAAAGGAAAATTGTCATAATTTACTCTCCCTCATGTTGTTCCAAAGCCATAAAGGACGATAACTATGATGATAACTATAAAGATATAGTTCTAAATATAAAAGAATAGCAGAGTTCACACCACAACCATAACAGCACAACGGAACGATATCGTTGGAATCACTGTGTTAAAAAGTGTTAAATTGTTCGATTGATATGCATTATCATATTAAAGCTTTTTGAAGGCTTTCAACGGATAAACTAATAAAATATAATAAAAGATCTTCATTTGTGTTTTGAAGATGAACTAAAGTCTTATGGGTTTTGAACAACATGAGGGCGAGTAATTGGTGACACAACTTTAATTTTTGGGCGAACTAATCCTTTAACAGGCCACCGTTCACTTGACAACCATACGCAAGAATAATAATTACAGCCTAATGCTATTTTCAGATTTGCTTACAGCAGAGAATGAAAATAACTTTGGTCGTACGAGAATTGACACACACTTGTGCTGATGTGGTTTATCAAATGTCAAACTCATTTTAGGACCAAACATCACATTGTGGGCCAAATTTGCAAAAACATTTGTAATATGAAGAGTACATAAACCAGTTGAATCAGTTTAAGCAGACTTTAAAGGGATACTCCACTTTAAAATTAAAATATATTGTACTCACCCTCATGTTGTTTCAAACCTGTATGAGTTTCTTTCTTCTGATGAACAGAAAGGAAGATATTTAGAAGAATGTCAGTAACCAGACAGTTTCTGGTCTCATTGACTTCCATAGTATATTTTTTTTCCTACTATTCTAGGAAAAATAGTACTATTAAAGTGGAGTATCCCTATAAGCCTGGTCTGGTAGATGTTTGAGTGACGTATGTGCTGACCGTGGGGTTGTGCTGTGTTCAGGGTCGGCGTGCTGGAGGACGATTTCACATGTCTGGGAATCATGTGTGCCATATTCTTCTTTCCTCTGGGAATTCTCTTCTGCCTGGCCCTGCGTCAGAGGAGATGTCCAAACTGTGGAGCCACCTTCGGCTAGAGGGACCAAAAACCCCGTCGCTGTCTTTTTAATTCAGTTTTAAGCATCAGCATAGTTTATCTGTAATCATTGCACACGAAAAATGCCAAACGTCGCTTAGCGCAAGTATGATAAATGACAGATCACAATAGTAACCAGCCACAAACTTTTTGATTACTTCAAGATGGATGTCTATGTTTTTAGTTTATACACGCCTCGCAAGCACTATTGTTTTTGTTGTTGTTGTTGTTGTTTATATGAAATCTTAAAGCCAGTCTCCAGTCATCTAATCACTAGTGCCTTTCCGACGGCAGAGAAACCATGAACTGATGGAGCCGGGACTCACTGAGGGGAAATTCCCATATGACTCTGGACAAACGCCGACTCACGTTGAGTAACTGTGCAAATTAAATTGATGATTTGCTTTTTTTCTTCTTCTTTTTTTTTCTCTCCAATTCCATCACAGAATGTTTAATCTGTTCTTGCGTATTGAGAAAACCATCACCATTGACTTATACTCACTAATCGTGTCAATCACGTCTTAGTCAAGATCAAAAAACAGCATTGTATTTATCTTCTTCTTCTGTATTAATCGTTTTATGCTCGATTTAAAAAAACTGTTATTTGTATATCTTGGATTTCTGAATCAGTTTTAGACCATTTCTTTCTTGACAGGGTCATTTTTTGGGGGCCATGTTTTGATCGCACTGCACTGGTGATTAATGTTATGCGTGCTGGGGTTTCTGAAAGCGTCTTAGAGAGGGTGAATATACAGTTGTGTACACAGCCAGATCCAAGTTGAAATGAAACCTGCAATAAACAAGGGAAGTTGGCAGCCGGACAATGTAATGTCACCCAAGGACACGCAGTTAATCTTTGACAATGGAAATGGTTTTTCTTTCCAGTGACCGACAATCAGTCTCGGACGCGTCCAGTGTGATTTCATTCATCA